>JACEIK010008578.1:0-58722 GCA_018107945.1 Datura stramonium | reverse complement strand
CCGGAGGATTAAATTGGCAACAATTCCAGAGAAGGTCCGCGTTGCCTCCGTGGCACGTTGGACCTAATTACCTAGAACTTGAAATTCCAGTGAAGGTGCGTGTTCGTGTCGTGTCACGTTGGTCGAGCTCCACGTTGCATGCCGTGCCACGTTGGGATTAAATACCTGGACGACCAAATTCCAGAGAGCCTCCGCGTTTGCGCCATGTCATGGAGGCAGTGCTCCGCGATGCACTCCGTGACACGTTGCTTGTTATTCCGGGAAAAATTCCCACCAGTATAAATAGAACACTTAGGTTCATAATACCTGGACGACCAAATTCCAGAGAGCCTCGCATTTGCGCCATGTCATGGAGGCAGTGCTCCGCGATGCACTCCGTGACACGTTGCTTGTTATTCCCAGAAAATTCCCACTCAGTATAAATAGAACACTTAGGTTCATTTTTAATTATTCTACTTGGTGGAGCAAGAAATTGGGTTACAGGTAGTTGAGGGGACGAAAATCTTAGGCTTTTCTCATCTCTTTCTCCTTTCTTTTCAATTATTTCAGTATGATTTACACTCATTTGATGATGTTTAACTAATAAATGAGTGGCTAATTTCACTTCTTGCTGAGGTTAAGAACAATTATATTGAAATGTGATTGTTGATCATTTGGTTTTTCATCTTTTCTTCCATGGTTGTTCTATTAATTTTTGTTCTTACTACATTAATGTTTGGCCAATGTTAATGTATATCTAAAAAGTCCGGTTGCACTCGAGAGAGCACGAAATTGGAAAGTTGTGAATTAATAGGATATGATCTTTTCTTAGTTTGGGAAATTGAGAATTGATTTAATTGTGATAGAAATATACCTGAAAGTCAAAGTTAGTCAATCACGGAATCGGTTTTGTATGGCTAGAACATGAATTGCTTCTTATCACCGAAATGTAGGTGGAAGGTTCATGATTCTTAAGTTGGGCTAAATATGAGAGTTTTAATCCATAGGCATAAGTTCCGACTAGCAACCGGAGGAAAGATTAACCACTTGTATCCATAATTTATTTCTCTACATGTTCGTTTTACAGCATGCTCACATTCATAGTTCGGACTCAAACCGTATATTCATTTAGACTTAGTACAAATATTTAGGAAACAAAATATAAAAACTTTTCTTTGCATTGTTGTCTCCACATTTTTAGAGTTATAGTAAAGTGACACTTGAGTAGATTTGCCGTAGTCCAGTCCCCGGATCGATACTTGGCTTACTTGAGCCATTTACTACTTGTTCGACCACGTGCACTTGCGTGTAGTCATCCACCACCCAACATCGCCTCTCTTAATTACTCAAGAACCGTAAGAAAAATCGCCTAAAATCATCTCAAAATCGCTCTAAAATCGCTTCTGTAATCCCCTCCTAGAATACCTTTTCAAAAATAAACCTAAACTGTGTGTTTATAGTACCAAGAAATCCATTTCCTAATGGAAACCAGGTCGGCAAAGGGTTGGCGGCTTGGTGACGATTCGTTCGGGGCCCCCGACAAGTCATTCGTTTAAAATAGTCTTCCTCGCAACATATCCAATATGCCAATGGGCCACCTAATGACTCGTCGTGCTCCGAGCACGAGTCATTAGGTCCTCGTGGTCTACTTCTCCAAAATTTCGGTGCACCTTACGGTTGGTCCCAGAGATCTTCTAATGAGTCGTTCTTCATGCGGATTTACTCGTGATGTCTCGCTGCCAACTACACTGGCAACTTTATTAAGATTTCTCTTCCATCTTTCACTGTTGGACCCTTACCACTCGTTACCAGTTGTAACGAGTCATTTTCACTCCGTCAGTACATCAAGGTCTTGCATCTTCCAAATTTCCATCTTTTGCCCACGCTTTAATCCACACAGCCCGGGCCTCTTCCAACAACTCGTTAAGTTCCCGGCAGTCACCTTTTCAGTTAATTTCAAAAGATTAATTCAACCAAGCCATCCCCAACCTATTTTTCCTGCAACATTAAGCACAAACACATCATACCTATATAAACATACCCGAATGTGTATAATTTCTTGGTTTTAAGCACCGAAAGTACCGTAAAATCACGGCACATCAATACCTCAACTAGAACTTTTGCATGTCCTTAGGCAAAAACAAAATAAAACAAAACAAACTTAACTATTTTGACGCTTCAATCGAAAAAACTCTGGGAAAATTACGGCAGCCACAATTCCATATCAAAATCAAATTTCTAACCTCTCCTTTATCGAATCAATTCAAATCACTATGCATATGAAAATTTTCCAACTATAACACGGAGGAATCAAACATGGAAAAATACTCACTTGTAACCACGCATACAATCTATAATAATCGCCCTAGACAATTTGAAGACGATTTTGTTGACCACATGCTCTCACCTCAAAGAAGTCCCATACTCACACATGTGTATATGATTATGTCAATAAGTTCATCTTGGGACTAGGTAAGATTCACTCACTCTAACAAAAGAAATTCTGAACCGTGTGCATACAATACCACAGTTTGCCTGTACTTTCAATACCTCGATTTTCGAACAAGTAGCAAGATCACTATAGGACTTTCTAGGCTTGTAACGTAAGCTTAGGCTTCGGTATGGTACATATGAAATTAGTAGCTCAACCCTCCTTGGCACTACACCCCTCTTGACTCCACTTTTCACCTTTATTTCTATTTTCTCCCTTTTCCCTTTTTCTCATTTCTTTTCTTTGCTTTTGTAACTACTTGACAAGTCGCTTCTCTTTATTCAAACACTAATTGATGTCACACGCCATTTCTCTTCTCTTTCTTACTTTTTGACAACAATTTTTATTTTTATTTTCATCATGCATGCCGCACTGCTCTTTCCCTTTTCATTGCCTAATTTTCTCCACCTCGGCCTTCTTAATCACACCTATAATAGCGAACCTCAACTTGGGCAATTTTCCTGAGTTGAGGTTAACAATGTCCAAGGAGGGACCGTGGCCAAAACAGGTTCATTCATAATAAAATCAGGCAGGTGAATTGGTGTAAGAAAAAGAAAGGTCAATTTAGGCTCAAACATTTGGATCAAGGGATTTTATTCACTTTTTGGTAGGTCTGCCAAAGTGGACTCATAAATCAAAACGGCCTGGCGATCCTTTCCTAGTATCCTATCCTCGAACTCGGTACAACTGACCAGGCAAATTCTAGATTGACACACACAACCGAATTCATCTATTAAACCTCACTTCACACATAGCACAGGTCAACATCATCACTTCTACCAATCGCTTGTTTAGGTATAATCATACAATGATAAACAAGTTCACAGTTTCAATGCTATGCAAAGATTCACAAAGATCATACTTGTTAACTTTCACATACACATATACAAATTTTTTTGAAGGGGTCTCCAAATTATCAAAAACAGTTATTTTCAACAATTTCAGCTCTTAACTGCCAGTTTTTCTACTTTCTTCAAATCTAAATAAAAACATAAAATAATCCTAAACATGATGGTTCTATTTTAGATATGAAACACCTGGAGGGAAAAGATATCTGGAAAGAAAAACCCTCGGGTGATGTTCAGCAAAACAAAATGCACAAGTATTCCTCCCCACCCTACTAATAAATCATGAGGTCGTCCTCGACGCATATATATACCAAACAAAACTAAGGAAATAGGAACATTCCCGTGCGACCTAGGTGTCTGCTACCTGGTCGGTGGAGGGTGTAGATACGCCTCCAATGTCATCTCCAAATTTACCGGCTTGAACTGGTGCATTCTTAGATCCAATAGAGCTCCTTCCTTCTCCGTGAACTCGCTGCCTCGCTTCTTTGCTCTCTATCGAGCCTCCTCTCTCGATTCATATAGTGCTCTCTCCATCACACTCTGCTCCCCTTTTTGCTGATGGAGCAGAGAAGCGTCATCATCAACACTTGCCTCCTCACGAGGCCTCTTTCCCTTATCATGTGCCAGTGGCTCCTCCATGATAAAGTTGAAAATAGGTGGCAATTCATCTTCAAACTCATCATCTATCACGGGAAGTACTGTGGAAGTATCACAGCCTACCCGTCGTGGCGGCCAAGTCCCACACTGATCATAGCGCTTCCTAGCCTCTGGAGTACCATCTAGAAACTTGACATCTGTAACTGTGCAAAGCGCTCATCCATCCTCCTCAAAAGCATCCAAGCTTCCCATGCACTCTAACTTGATTATGTCTCAAACTCCTTTGACACCCACGCTTACCTTCTCCATCAATACTTTGACCTCGTAGAGTCGTGTGTGTCCGCGCTCGACTTATCTAGCCGCCTAGCCATCAACCAAAATCTCTTGTGAAACCGGGTGACTAGCCACCGTGGTGGCTCGGAGGCACAAATCGGTGGTCTCTGGGTTACCGCAATGATGAAGACTCAAGAATACCGTAGGTGTGGATGTATCCGTTGCATCTGTAGCCTCAAACTCCGGCTACCTCGTCTCTGCCCTCCATAGCCTCAGCTTCCAATCAGCGAACTTTGGATGCATCAGTTTGCATCCCACTTCCAAATGCCTATTCTAATAGTGTCGCTCCCCGCGATGCCCTCGCCCGAGTCCTCACCAATACCGGGTTTGTGTCATCTCGAATCAACCCGATAACGGTAATCTTCGAACCACTACTCTTCGGGTCCACTAATGGAAATACCGGTACCTTTGACTCTGGACAGAGTCTATCAATCAAACATGGAAACAATGGCAAAGCTGCCATCATTGATTGCCCTCTTTCCAATCTCCTCTCGCAATATATCAAGGATTTGTTGGATGGCATACCCTCCATTATGCTAGCTACCAAAGTCGTTTTGTCGTGAAAGGATATTGTCATTGCTGGTTGCTACCAGCCTGTTCTGCGCCAGTGACCACCAAACTTTTCTTGAAAATTTAATGTGGCCTTCTTTATTTGTGACTTCACTACAAAACATACTACCAGCTGACCTCTCGTAGCAATAACCCGATACAACCTAGTGTACCGTTGGATGAGCTCCTCGGATATTCAACTTCTTTGTTTTGACCTTCTTAATCTCAGATAGCCTGTGACGCCTCTGTGTTCAACGGAGCTCGATAATTCCGACCCATACAACATTCTAGAGATCGTCCGCCGTAAATATCAATCGAGTCTCTCACCAACACTTGAGTCAATGCGCCTCTTCTTCCACCTTGGCCCCCTAAAGCTAACCACTACAAGGTGGCTGCATATGCTGCATAAAACTCTCGAACCAAACATGGGCTGTAGCTGCCTGAAGGCTCGGTCAACCACCCGAACGTGCATGACAACACGCCTATAGCTCGGCGTGCATCTTTTAAGCCCCGTAGTTACCAGATTTGGCTCCTCATATATGCTCCTCTTCGATTGCCTTTTCATTAGGAGCACACTCGATTGTATAAAGCCCGCATGCCATGGACACACCATCTTCGTACATTTCTCGGTGTCTCATTTGATGTCCGAGGTCTCGTCAGCTCATTATCGAGTCCCTCACAGGCACGTGATTCATCAACTCTCTCTGTGTTCTACCCAACTATGGGAGGCTCAGAACAAACAAGAAATTACACCTAGCATTCTCATAAGTGCGGTCAAGTGGATCTCTTGCAAGTGGAGTGGGGGTATCAACTAGGGCTGCGGATTTGAAGTTTGTTGAGCTCCCTAGCCCTAGTTGTCCTCCTCACTAGATGCTCCTCCGCTGCTTCATATTCCTCCTCAGTCATCTTAATTTCATAGGATGATGGATCACGCAATCTACTAATATGAGGGTTTACTACGCACAGTGCTTGCTTCTTGTTGACCTTCTTTTTTGTACCTCTGGGAGCCATTGTACCGTGGGAAACATTGTTAGTGTGCAAGATGAGATGAAATAGAAAATATTTTTCTTGGCCGTGCCTAGTGGAACCTAACGAAAGTGACTCCTCACGAGTTGTTGTACAAGTGGGCAACGGCTCGAGGTCACTCGTCATCTCAATGGATCTTTCATGTTGGTCTAGTGTACTTGACGACTGGTTCCAACGAGTCATTGCCAAAGGCAATGAGTCGTTAGGTCGGACGTTGCGTACCTACCATTAGCTTAATTTTTCCACAGAAGAAGCTACCTAAACGCAGTCATTTGGTGATCCAACGACTCGTTATGTAGCTTCGTGCTCAAGAGTTTCAATACTGCATGATGCAACTTCATCTTCTTCCTAATTTCAATTCCACAAACACAGAGCTTTCCAATATAAAATCAACCCAGGTGAAATACTGATCGAATTTAAATCTTCCTAGGTTTATTTTCATCAAGAGACATAGATAAAAAAATATGACTCAAATACATTCAAGCTCAACATGGGTCCTAACAATTCATGTTTTCTAAATGCAACAATATTCAAAATTTCATAGGGAAGACTACTCACAATGTGCTTGATCAGAGATGGAATGCAATTATTTTCATGAGTGTGCTTCAAATTGATCGGGCGTGCGGTGACGAAGGTCTTGTCAATGGTGTTTTCAATGGTGTTGAGCAAGAAGCAGTTAAGAAGAGAAGAGGGAAATTTAGAATTTTTTGTGTGTGTTTAAGTTTTAATGGGGAGAGTTTGTTGAAAAATAAATCGGGTTCTTTATGGGTTCTAAAAAACTACCCTAATTCCTAGCCCCGGTTGAGTTGCATGTTTAATTAAATTCAAGATGCTCAAGGTGACGAGTCGTTAAGTTCTTAAACAACTCGTTGAGCCTTTGCATGTCGTGACTGAATTCTAGTAAACTTACCTAGGACCTGGGTGACTTAAGTAATGACTCGTGGGTAACTCCAACGAGTCGTGACCTCCGAGTCGTGGTCCTTGGATCCGGTGTAGCTTCACGATGGGTAACTTAATGACTCGTTTGGTTTCGCAATGATTAGTCGAAAGGTCGTTATTAACCTTTTCCTTTTTAACTCATACTTTTCTCTAGTGTAGTTGATGGGGACATGGCGATTTGTCTCTTGAAGACACAAATAATTAAGTCGCCTGCTCCCCGTTTTCTACAGCTTCTCTTTCTTGGATTGATTGAACGAGTCATAAAGTCAAACGACAACTCGTTTGTGATTTTTATGCATCTATAACTAAAGTTCGCATTTTTGGTTCCAACATCGATTTTCCATCTTATTCACTCCGCACTCCATCAACAAATGTGAACACTGACTATTTCTTACATTTACAACTTGGTTTGCCTCCCAAGAAGCGCTTGATTTAACGTCGCGGCATGATGTGGGTGTTTCAAATTTACTCATACTTCAAAGAAACTTATGGGTTAAGCCCCATGCAACTGGATGAACGCTGCGGCACGACGCAAAGTCACTCGACTACTCAAAATTCATCAAGTGATTCTTCATCCTCCAATGCTGAAATTATGTTGAATTCCTTTGGTTGTTTCATGTTCGGCTAATGTTGAAGGTGTGACCTATTCTTTGTTCAACCCGAATTTGATCTCGGCTTGCCTCCACATCTACTAGGGCCCTACCTCGTTACAAGGGAATTGTCGCCCCAAAATGATGGGGACTCCTCGTGTAATCGACTTCGGGCAGCTTCAGAATCACGAAGTATGCCGGGAATAAGGAATTTTTCCACTTTGACCCACATCAAAACAAGATCCCCACCGCTTTTAATCATTCTACGCCCACGCAGCCACATAGTAGTCAAGTGTGGGGTTCCTCAAGCCTAATCCTTTAAAAAAACACCTGCTAGCGGCACGTATTTATGTTAGAACCAAGTCACAAAGCGCTCTGCAAACTCAACCTCCCCAATGGTGCAAGGTATAGTAAATGCACCCGGCTCCTTCTTCGTGCTAGGACCCGTGTAGTGATGGCACCGCGCAGTGCAAATTATCGATGTGTTTTAAACTTACCGTCCTTTTTCTCGTGACAGGTCCTTCATGAATTTGGCTTATCCTGCATTTGCTCAAGTGCCTCAACCAAAGGGGGCTTCTCTCACTCCTTAACTACACCGGCCTTGGATCAACTGTGGCCTTCCCGCCCTAGTAGTGACCGCCATGCACGATTGTCATTTTCAGATTTTGCACAATATTGCTAGGAAGTGTGCCTTTTTCCTCTCGATTCATTGCAATAGACATCTCGACTCATCCGTCGCTCACCCGGGCCGACGCTACGGCATGAGACTCCATTTTTTATTTAAATTGAAATATCAGTCCAAGCTCCTTGAAGTGGCTATTTGCTGTCTTCATCTTCTGAGTACTTTTGTAGAGCATGTCCTCAACCCTTGAACCACCGACTCGTTCACGGTTTCTTGGTGGAACGCATGCATCACCATTATCATTTTTGAACACCTCGCGCTTCTTCCAATCCCCATTATCTCGTATTGGCCTCGCTACTGGTTTCCTTTATAGAAGTTCCGTCCTTGGTTCCTTGACCTTGACGCCAAGAGTCTTGGTTAGACTCCTTGGGTGTTGGCCCCTGAACCCGCTCTTTCGCATCATTCAAAAATTGACTTCTTCTTCACACTCGACTCCGCAACCATCATTTCTGCCTTTCCCGAGAACCTATAACATTTACCTTTTCTACTCCAATAGAATCCCCATGGTGGTCTTTATCTCTCGTGATATATGTTGATCACGCTTCATCTTTTCTCCTTGTTCAGCGTACTACCAACCGCATAAGAACCAAACTCGGAACCTCCGACTCTCAAGTGTGCCAAGCTTAGTTGGTTTTGGTGATCCTGCCTAGCACCTTCAAATCGCATAGGTGTGACTCATAAAAGTTCCTCCGGAGAGGGTATCAGCCACGCCTTGGTGTTTGTATTCGTAGAGCAATAAAAGATCTCCAACAAGTGTATCATCCGGAATTCTCGTGATTTGGCACTCTTTTGAGATTTTTGTTGAAATGCGCCCAAAGTCTCGTGGGAGTGCCTCAGAATTTAGTTGTTCAAGTAGTATATCTCATCCTTCAACTGCAATGCTTTGGATGGAGGGAAGAACCTTCCAAGAAAATCTCTCTTAAGCTCTCCCCAAATAGTGATGGAATCATTAGGCAACTCAAACTACCACATCATTGCCTCACTCCTAGAGAGAATGGAAATAACCTCGCCCGATAGTGTCCTCGTTCACCCTTGGTTTCTTGTATGCCTTGCATATTCCTACAAAATTTACTGGTGAGCGGGCATCATCGACGCGGTGACCTGCAAATATTCCCTTCATATTAAGAAGTTGGATCATTGCACTAGTAATGTAAAACTTTGCCCTAGCAGGCAAGGGAGTGGAGGTACTATAGCTACAAGTGGCACCAACTTCATCTATATCCGCATCATCTTGCTCATCAAAAATACGCGTCGCCGGTGTTCTAGACCTCCTGGGTTGTCTAGCTCGTTCAGCCTCGGTAGCTAGCGTCGCTCTTCAGCAACTCTCTCGGCTGCCTCAATGACCCTAGCTCGAGCTTTCTTTAGCCAACATTCTTGCTGTGGCTTTGTCCACGGCCTACTCTTTGATGTTGTCCATTCTTCTGTTTCATAGCGTTAGCTCAAGTTCGTGGTCGACTGGAACTAGGGATTTCTTGCCGCATCGGGCATGCACAAATGTAAGGCCTCGTTAAACAACCAAAACAACAAAAGAAAAATATTTTAAAAAAAAAAATAAGAACCAATAGTAAAGCTAAGCACAATTAACAAAACTTCAGTCGTATTCCCTACAACGGGTGTTGTACCTGATGTCGCCCAAATTATGTACCCTCACAAATTGGTATATAAGTGGTCGATTGTCTAATATAGAACCAAAAAAAGGTTTAGGTTGATCCGGCCAGGAATATTGTAAGAACTTTTCTGGGTTAATATGAATAACCATTACAATTAAGTTACTTGTTTCCAAAGGGGAAACATATAGAATGACAAACATAGTAAAATTTCTAAATATTAAAATCGAATTGATTTTAAATTAATGACGCACTAGATTATGTTCCCCAATATTTTATAACCACAAGGCTTATACATTAGTGATCTATTCCGGTGTTTAACATGTAATATTGCAAGTTAGGTTCACATAAATGGTTGGTCACCTATCTAGATGATTGTCACCACGCAACTTGGTGCGATACGGGTGTACTTTAGCTGACCCTTACACTTAATATCTGATTAGCTATCCTCGGAAAAGTTCGCTATTAGGATTAGGTTTACAGCCTCAAATCTCCGTTGTTAACTCTTTTCCACTCACTACCTCCTTGGTCCTAAGAAGTAAGAATAAGGCAACTCCTAATGTTTGCAAATCGTCAAGAATCAATCAAAACGAAGGGAAAAACAATACATGCATAAAACCCCATTCAAGAATCACTAAGTGTTTTTACCTATGTGTGTTAATTCATCTTGGTTCCCAAAAACCTAGTTTATGGGTTTAGCTACTCATACTTGTATTATCACAATCACAAAAAATAGAAGAAATCATAATTGAAATTTACAAATTATCGTAGAATAAAAGCCAATGTAGATTGAATAAAACCTCCACACAGATGAATAAAACTTCAATGTTGTTTTTTGTTTCTTGAATCAAGAACAATTGATCAATATCGAAATTATAGTTGAAAACTAATAAAGCCTCCACTTCTCAATTACTCTAGAACTGTGAAGAAAATCATCTAAAATCCTCAAAATCATTCTAAATTCGCTTCCGCACTCCCTCCTCCTAGAATCCCTTTCAAAATAAACCTAAACTGCGGTATTTATAGTACCAAGAAATCCTATTCATAATTAAAACTGGAAACTAGGTCGACAGTGGCATGGCTGCAACGATTCGTTTGGCGCCGCACAAGTCATTCATTGCTTAAAATAGTCAGTCTCGGCAACGTATCTAGTCGTGGGCATAGGCCACCTAACGACTCATCGTTCTCGAGCACGAGCCGTTAGGTCTCTTGTGGCTTCAGCTTCTTCCAAAATTCCGTTGCACCTACGGTAGGTCCTGATCTCGCCAATGATTCATTCCTTTAAGTGTGACGACCTCGTGATTCCGACGTCAACTACACTAGCCACTTTATTAAGATTTCTTCTTTTAGCATTCACGGTTGACCTCAAGACTCGTTACCAATTGTAACGAGTCGTTTCCTCAACTTGTCAGGTACACTGTCTTGGCATCTTCCAAACCTACCTTTTGCCCACATCTTATGCAAATTCAGGTCTGTGTTTCCCGCCAACGACTGTGATGTGCCCGGCAATACCTTTTCAGCTAATTTCAAAGATTAATCAACTAGTTCACTCCCCGAACCTATTTTTCTGGCCAACATTAAGCACAAAACACATCATACCTATATAAACATACCGAATGTGCATAATTTCTGTTTTAAGCATCAAAGTGCTATAAAATCACTAAGACATCACTATTGGGAAATCCCGATAACCACAAAGTAGCTTACCCAAATAGAGAAAAGGAAAGAGTCTCGAGTCGATTGCATCCTCGTCTTACTCGAGCAACCTCGTACGCCTTGCATATTCCTACGAAGCTATTAAGTGCAGGTTGGTATAATCCGCTACGTGGGCTGCAATTCCCTTTCATATTTAGTAGTTAACCATATGTTGTAATGTTCAATTTGGCCCTAGCGGCAAGGGTTGTGGTACAATTGCTCTAGTTTACCCGACTTCATCAATATCCGGGTCATCATCGTCAAAGTACCGAGGGGCAAATCTATGAGCTCTTTGCCCCTCCCTGTCGACCAACATTTACCACTTCATCTCTTTCATCTTTTGCATGCTAGGAACTTCGGGAGCTAGCCGCTTGCCTAGCTTCTTCAATATGCGGGCCTCTTTGCTCATGGTTTTCCATGTTACACAGTTCTTTCGATAACTGGATTTACTGAACAAGGGGACTTCCTCTACTCCGAGTGCTTGGAAATGATCGAGAACATCCTATGGGTATCTAAAAACACAAAAATAAACGAATTAAAGAAATAACTAAAAGTTAATTACAAGCTAATAACCTAGTTTCAGCCAATCCTCGGCAACGGCGTCAACTTTTGATTATGCTCAAACCACACCTCTTACTGAAGTGAGAAGCGGACGTTCACAAAGAACCCCAACTAGAGGTTGGGGTCGACCCACTGTGGAATAGGAGACCGGATTATAGCCTAAGTAATTGAACTTGTGAGGTAGTTACTTCAAAATAGGGGGATTTTAAAGAAAAATCAATAATAAAAACAAGTATTAAAATTTTGGTGTTAAGTCAATGTCAAAGGATAACTAGGGCTTGTGTTCCCCATGGGTTCACATAACTACTTTGGGTATACACTGCAATGATTATCACTCAATACTTACTATGTGAACCTATAACTTAGGTTCGTCCAAACGACCAACCAAATTCCTATTAAATAACTTTACTAAATCACTCGACCAATACTTATGGCGGTTTCAAACTATCATCTCGTTATCACTAAGTCCTGTGATGCAACTATCCAACAACCACAACTCAAGTTAATACAATTGATTATCTAAATCAAGGCTCTATTGTAATTTCTTCAATCTCTACCTCTTTGACGAAAGAAAGTAAAGAACGAGCACTTCCTAATGTTGCGCACCATTAAGCAGTCGGTTTGCCAGAAGAGAATACAATATAAGTATTTGTATTGGTTTAAGACCACTTTGTATAACTCAGCTTGTTAATCCACCACATCTCTACAACCCTAGCTATGGAGTGTTTTAGCCTATCATAGTTAGAAGTTGTGATTTGTATGCATGATTAAGAATAAAAAATCATTTACAATAATGATTGAGAAAACACTTCCTTTAATTTTCCGCAAAATCTTGAAAAACAAGTGGCAACAACAAGATGAATTAGTGCACATGACAAGTTGAATCACAACTCAATCCTCTAATTGTTCAATGTTGTCTCTCTTTGGTCAATTTCTTAATGGCTTCCCCTTCCTTCCGATTGTCTACAGAAAAATAAAACCTAAAATGTATTTATACAGACACAAGAATCCTTTTCCTAGGCTAACTAGATGAATTTCCATATCTGGTGCCGCAGTCGTCACGGTTAAGTTACGCATCCGTGCGTTTTCCTACGCATCAGCCGCTCTTTCTGCACCTTGCATTGTTGGAATAATTTTGGCTAAGTGTTGGATCTAGGTACGATTCATACCTCCTTCATATGACCGGTACTGAGTTCCCGTAGTTTAATACTGAAACTTTGGAATTCTTCTGAAGTTCAACACGACCGTCATGGTACGACTCACTCCTTCTTCCCAATGTATCATACATTCCTCCCATAGCAAAGAGACAAAGACTTTATGCAAAAATTTTTTGTCATGATTTTCATATGACTCATACCATCTTGGTATGATTCATATCGAGACTCGCACCTGCCTCTCTACACCTTAAGCCTTCTAACTTTTCATGGCCCTTAGTACGACTCGTAGGGTCCTTCCTACTTCGGGCCATAATGTGGTCTCGCACATTAAGCCTATCTTGCATCTTTCAGGCTTTCTTTTCCATTTTTAGGTCCAACATCAATTCATCCTGCAATCAAAAGGAAAAGTCTTTATATCCATATAAATAACCTAAGTTTATGCTATTTTTTTTAGTTTTAAGTGTCAAAGTATCAAATCCATAAGACATCAATGCTACGCCCAAGGGAGTCGGTTGAGCTAGCAATATTTTGATTACCGAACATAGTAGTGTCGTGGTACGAGAGCTGGGAAAGGTCCGAGGCGTAGACGCACCCCCTTTAACTTGGTCCAGCATTTTAGAGGCCTTCATAGATCATTACCTTCCACGAGAATTTGGATGCCCTAGGTGGACTCGCCTTTTGCACCTAGACCAGGGCTCGATAAGTGTTGTGGAATATGCAATGAGGTTTGACTCCTTGGCAAAATATGTGCCAGCTTTTGCAGATACCATTCCAGCCAGAGTACATTTGTTTATTATGGGGATACTATAAGAGTATGTGGAAACTTGTGTTGCGGCTACTCTATGGGAGGACACTGGACATCGCCTATATTTAGGGTTTCGCTTAGAATATTGAGGGGATCAGGCAGCGACAACAGGAGATATAAAGGACAAAACAAAAAAGCAAAATGCTAGTGATACACAAGCAGAATTTCAGGCTGACCTAGGCTACGAATATCGGTAGGACACCTCGACCTCTATCCCTCCAACAGGTAGATCGACTGTCAAAGGCCGTAACCCGGTGAGAGCTAAATGGGTCAGGCTCTCTGTAGTAGAGGGGGTCAGATTAGAGCAAGTCCATTATTCCATGTTGTGTTATATGCAGCTGACATCATTTTGGGGCATGCAGCCGGTTCTACCGTTTGTTATACCTATGGTACAAGAGGGTCATATGACGAGGGATTGTACATCTAGAGACGGTGACGGGACCGTAAAGGCAGATCTTCATCAAGGTCATATGTGCCCAAGAACTTTCAGTAGGGTGCAAGCTCTCAACCCAAATTTCAGAGAGGCCGAGGTAGATTAGGGGAATCTAGTTCAGGCACACCTGATCACACTTATGCTTTACCAGCGACAAGAGTCGAGTCATCGGGGCCGGGATGTTGCATGTGCATGCTGGAGCATTTTCCTCACTAAGCTTATTTTTGATAGACCTGGTTCCACTTCTGTCTCTATGTTACTTACTATGTGGCCCGAAAGTTTTGTATAACTCCGAAATTGCTTCGCCGACCCTTCGGCTGCCCAATTCCAGTAGATGATTCAATTATAGCTAAAAGGATTTACCGGGGTTACATAGTAGAGGTTGTCGATCCCCAAACTTCAGTAGATTTAGTGGAGCTAGAAATGATTGATTTTCATCCAATTATGGGTATGGATTAGCTAGGAGCTATGTGATGCCTATGTGGAATGTTGGACCAAGACTATCCACCCTCACTTTCTGCGAGAGTGCAGTGCGAGAATGGAAAGGAATGCAGCTACGCCAAAAGGGTAGGTTCATATCCTATCTTTTGGGCAAAAGTTGATAGAAAAGGGTTGTATTTACCTATGTTCTCTTGGTTCAGGATGTGCAAGCATAATCCCCGACTCTTCACCATTCTAGTGGATTAATGAGTTTATGTGGTGTCCGTATGAACTTCCCCTTGTATCCTCCTCCCCGAACGAGAAATCAATTTCTCTATCGACTTGCTACCAGGTACTTAGTCTATATTTATCCCGCCGTATTGAATGACACCTACTGAATTGAGAGAATTAATCACCGTAGGGTGCGCTGCATTTCATTTATAAGGAAGAAAGATGGCTCACACATGTATATAGATTATCGACGCTGAGCAAGGTTACTATTAAGAATAAATACCCTCTTCCCTAGATAGATGACTTGTGTGATCAGTTGCAAGGGGCGAAATATTTTTCCAAGATTGACTTAAGGTCTCGGATATCATCACGGCGAAATTCGGGAGAAAGCATATCCCGAGTTTTCAAGACTAGGTATGGCCATTTCAAAATTCTAGTTATGTCTTTCGGGTTGACGAATGCCCCAACAGTATTTATGGATCTGATGAACATTATCTTCGCCATATTAAGATCAAGCTAGTATTCATCGATGACATCCTCGTATTCCTTTTCAAGACTATAGAGATCATTTGCTAATGGTACTTTAGGCTCTCAGAATCTGGTGCTATATGCAAAATTTCAAATGTGAGTTTTGGCTGAATTTCATTTCTTAGGCTATATTGTATCACGTTCTCGTGATCTGTCGATTCACTAAAATGGAGGTAGTAAAGATATTTCCTAGACCTACAACTCCAACATAGGTCCGCAGATTCCTGATTAGCTAGGTATTACAGAAGGTTTAGGGAAGTATTTTCACCCTATCAGCGCTCTTGACCAAATTGACTTAGAAAGCAGCCCAGTTTCTCATTGGACCGAGGCTCGTGAAAAGTTTTCAAGATTTGAAAAATAGATTGGACATCAACATTCATATAGCCTCGCTGTATGCTTAGAGGGTTGTATACTCTGTGGATGCTTTAGGCATTGGGTTAAAGTGCATCCTAATGCATCACGGTAGCAATTTCTTATGCTTCAAGGCAACTAAGGAAGCATGAAAAGAACTATCCCACCCCACGATCCGGGAGTTAGCCGAAAGTGGTCCATGCTTGAAAATATGGAGGAATTACTTGTATGTGGGTGCGCGTGGATATTTTTACTAATCATAAGAGCCTCTCCAGTACATCTTCGTGAAGGAATTGAATTTTTTGCAGTGACGTTGGCTATAATTACTGAAAGACTATGACATGAACATTTTAATTAGGGAAGGCTAATATTGTAATAGATGCACTTAGCCGCATCTATGGGAATCTTAGCACATCTCAGTACGTAACAGTGGGAAATGGCTCGAGAACTACACCCGGTTAGCCAATCAGTCAAAGATAGTAGACTCAAGATGATGGACTATGATTCAGACAACAATATCAATTTTGGTTGTAGAGGTGAAAGAATCATAGTATGAGGACTCCAGCCTAGCGCAGCCTGCAGATGTATGGTCTAGCAGGGTGAATTAACGACCTTCGAGTTGACGGAAGATGGGGTCTTGAGATTTGTGAGGCTGCCTCTATGTTCCAGATGTAGCAGGCTTCGCCAGCAGACTGCGGCGCAGGCACATTATTCTCAAGTACTTCTTTCACTCGAATGGATTAATGAAGGAGATAGTGGTGCCTATGTGGAAATGGGAAGCAATTAATATGAACTTTGTAACTGGATTACCCTGCACTAGGCGTAGATTCGATTCTATTTGGGTTCATCGGCTGACTAACGAAGTCGCCCCATTTATTGCCGCTTAGACTCGCCATCAAGACTATGTAGAGTTGTATATCAAGGAGATAGTTCGACTACACGATGTTCCCATAACTATTATTTCTAACAGAGGAGCACAATTTACAGCTAGATTCTAGCAGTCATTTCAGAAAGTCTTGGAGACACGGGTTAACCTTAGTATAGCTTTCCATCCCCGTGATAGACAATCGTGTGTAGTGTACCATTCGTACACTCAAAGATATAAGCTATGGGTGTGTGTGTTAGATTTTGGAGGAAGTTGGGACAAGCATTTCCCCCTTATCGAATTTGCATACAATAACAATTATCATTCTACAATCCAGATGGTGCCTATGAGCCTTGTAAGGTAGAAAAATGTAGGTCCCGCATCGATGGTTCAAGTAGGGGAGTCGTGATTAATCAGACCCGTATATGATTTGCCGCCGAATGTAGTGCAAAACCCATCAGAGAATGTTTGTTGGTAGCCTAGAGTCGTCAGAGTCCTATTTCTCATGTGTGGTGTAGAGACTTAGAATTTGGAGGTTAATGATTGGGTATTCTCAAAGTTTCACCAATGAAGGGCGTGATGAAGTTTGCAAGAAGGGTAGCTTACCCCTAGATTCATTGGCCCATCGTGACCTCCTAAGGATAGGCCAAGTAGCATATGAGATAGAATTGCTTCCAGAGGTGGAATTCCTGTTCATCTAGTCTCCCACATTTCCATGTTATGAAAGTGCATAGGGAACCCGTCCCGAGTTGTGCTAGTTGAAGATGTTCAAGTTACTAAGGAGTCACTCTCCAAAGAGGTTCCAATTGCTATACTAGATCAAGTTGGGGTGATCGTAGGTTAAGGACCAATGATGTGGCCTCCGTCAAAGTTCTGTGGAGGAACAGAAATAAAGAAGAGATGACTTGGGAAGTTGAGGATTACATGAGGTCAAGATATCCTCACTTTGCTCCATGATTGACCCAAATTATGTAGTCAGAGGTGAGGTTGTTTAGTTGTTATCTTACTGCTTATATTATTAGTACCGTTTAGTTAGTTACCTCTTTGTTGTAGAACAATCTTTTATAGAGCCCTATGAGATGCCTAAGTGCTGGGTATTCGCATTTCCGATTTTTATATAGTCCATATTACAGAGAGACTGTCTAATTTTTGGTAAAAAGAGTTGAGTCTCTTTAAATCCGAAAATGACATTCGAGGGTGAATGTTCCTAAGGGGGAGGATGTTACACCCTATAGGATGTTAGGGCAGTGTGCGTGCACGTGATCCGTGATGAGTAATGAGAGTTTGATGAGTGCAGAAGAGCTTCAAGGTGGTCGGGCGAGGCTAGGCCGCTGGGCCGCCGACGCGCTAGCCTACCAAGACAAGGCGCCAGGGGGCGCCGGCACCCTTGGCACGTTTTGGCAGCGCGAGGCGCCACCCCCCATTCTTATATATATAAACCTCCTTGTCTTAATTCAAATCATATATAAAAAGTTCCCTCAGCCAGAGAAGAGAAAAGGCACAACTCCCGTTCTATTTTCTTACCAAATTAAGCTATCAAACGTTGTCCAAACACAAATTAACTTCGGGTAACAAGTTCTAGGTCTACGAAAAGAAATTCTATGAAGTTATTTCTTGAAAATTCACTCAATATACTAACCCCGAGGAGTAAAGGTTGTCAGACTACTCCAAAATTGAATCCAAACGCCATAGGAATTAGGTAAGCATTTCTCCCTTCCCGAACTCCCAAGAAATTGTGGGTTTCCCGCCGAGTTATTTAGAGTTGAATTATTGTTAATATTATTATCAAAGACATCAGTATTTGCCGAATTTAGTATTGAAATTAAGCTCTATTCTCGCAAATTTCATACAGCATGGAACCATGTTACAAAGTTGAAATCCTCACCAGCTAGGGATGAAACTCAGCATTCGAGGTATGTTAAGGTGAATTCCTTCGGTAAGTTATTCTTGGCGTATTGTAATATGACCTATATCCTTGCAAGAAAGCAAGAAGCATGTATATTGTTGTTAGCTGCTACAATTAGTTTGAGATTAGCATTTTCTATTTAGATTGGGACCAAACCTACCTTATATAGCTCTCCATTGACCAACCAAGGTTACTAGCCGTGTCATCGCCTTCGGGAATATATGATCACCTCCAAGGAGATATATGTTGTCCTAAGGATTATACTCAGCCCAGGCCATACTACAAACCCATCCATGGCTAGACTTCTATCTTTATGTCATATAAGCATCACTAACCTCGTCGAGCCTTATTTTCCTGTGATGCAGTTATAGGGGTCCACCAAACTCGCACACAGCTACAGGAGCCAAGCGGGCTCCACCAAGTGCACTCCAAGGGCCGTGTAGGTTGGCTATAGTTGCTTGTTGACTTATTTTGACCTTGTTAGAGGTATATAGATTGAAATGTGCTCACGAGGGCTTATGGGAGCCCAAAGAAGGTTATTCGTGGCCGCGTTGTACCTTCCGGGCTTATAGGGGTAAGGTAAGGTTCTTGCTTGCATAACTTATTGTTTGTTATACAACAGGCTCTAGGGCAATGTGCTGTATCTCTTATCCCTCATTGAATCGCTTTCCAGCTATTGTGAATACTTTTCGCTTATTTTCATTATTTCCTTACATATTCGTACATATCGTACTAACGCCACCTTGAGGCGTTGCGTTACTTGCCTACCAGCACGGATAGATGCGGTTCACACCCCTAGTCATCGCCTAGAGTCAACAATTTAGTCGGCACCTTTTCTCCGAAGTTGATATTTATAGAAGGTTTGTTCTTTTGTTGTACAATTTATGGGTAGGTCGGGGCCCTGTCCCAACCATTATTCCACACCTAGAAGCTTCCAGGCTACATTTTCTCTCAAGTGATGGTTGCTGTTATTGGCCGTGGGGCCTGTGTATATTTTTTTCTGTGATGACCGTAGGTCAGCTTATCTTTTTTCGATAGCCTTGTCGGCTATAGTATGCTGGTGACCGCCGGTTTTCATTTTGCTATAACTAGACAACATGATGGTCTCGTTGACCTGCCATAGGATCCCCGTATTTCTTTTGTTGTTGATTAGCTATTTTTACAAGTGGCTATGTGGCCTTACGGCCCGAGCCTGTGCTTACAGGCGAGATGTAGCTCATCATTTTCTTGAATTTAGTTGTAGGCATGCACCAGTAGTGGTCAGCCTGTGACATCGCCCAGATCCTAGTATGGCACCAAGTGCCGCTATATGCCTCCTAAGGTGGGGCGTGAAAGATTCCTGCAGGTCATCTAGAACACTTCGGGTAATCACACACTACAGACTGATTGGATAGTCGGGTTTCGGAACATGGAATCCTTAACCCTAACTAGATGATGGCTAACCCTTAGAAATCACTTTCCTCGGCCTTAAGATAGGAAATGAAGCGTCCTACAGGCACAGCTAAAATACCCTTCCATTCTAAGACTGCTCACCCCAAATCCGAATCCCCATCAACATGGGTTCTACAATTGACCGAGGCATAATATGCAAATAACCAATCCATAAAGCAAGGATAAAATCAAAATCGTCATGGCTAACTTCACTAAATCTCGTTGAGTGTGATTTTCTCGAAGGACTGTGGATAGGGCAATGTCTATACACCCGTCTAGCTATAACCGAATCACCAACTGGAGTAGAGACTGTGAATGATTTTGACAAAATTTCAAGACTTACTCCGAACTACTAGAACATAGGGCGTCACAAAATATAGTGCCTGGGCCTAACAATGCATATACATCAAGGGGGAATACTCATAACATACTAGTGACTACATCTAGGGTGACCTCCTTCTCCTAACTGGGAGGCTTAGGCATAAAATCTCAAGCGGCGTTGTCCGGCCACTCACACTAGTAGAGGCTCCCTATTGGGCGGGTATGCCGGTGGGAGTTGCCAATCGGGAGGTCAAGCCTTGACCCCACATGACCCCGTTTACGCTGGGCAACCTTGAGCATAGTCCGTGCTTCCCACACCCGAAACAAGCATCTCGAACCTACCAAACACTTACCCACGTGTCTCTGCCACATCCCGGCTACACTCGCAGTGCTGGTCTCACCCTACTACTCGACTTCTAGAGTCTCGAGGCTCGCTCCTCCGATCGCACCAGATCTCGGATGGCACACTCATAGCCGAAGCCACTTGGATGAAGATCTCTCGTGCTATTGCAAACGGTGTCGCTAGGTCTATGCCGGGAGAATTCAGTTGGCTAGTCCTAGCCCTCTTGGCCTCTCTCTCTCCCGCCGCTCATTCAGACCGCTCTATCTCACAAGTAGGCTGTAACTGATAATGCCAAACCACACCTCCTTACGAATTATGAAGAATACGTTGTTACTAAAGAACCCAACCAAAGGTTGGGGTCGATCCTACCGAGAATATGGAAGGATGTGTATGAACGTTAGTGCTTAAGCATTTTAGTTAATTATTTCCTAAGAGGGGAAATATGTAAAATAAATAAATAACAATGTCGGAAATTATTTGTTATTTCCAAATTAATGCAACTAACTAGGTAAGTGTTCCCCATGACTTCATAACCACAAGGTGCTTTATACTACCGCATCTATTCAAGTGCTTAGCATGTAATATCGCAAGTTAGGATCACCTAAAATGGTTGGTCCTCATATAGATGATTTTCACCACGCAACTTGTCCATCTATGGGTGTACTTTAATTGACCCTTACTCCTTAATATCGGATGAGGGGTTGGTAGCCCTAAATCCCCAATGTTAATCCCTTTTTCCATTCACTACCTCTTGATCCGGGTAAGGTAAGAATAACGCAAGTTTCAACGTTTTCAACCGTTAAAAATCAATTAAAACGAAGGAAGAAACAATACATGCATAAACTCCATTCAAGAATCACTAAGTATTTTACCTATGGCGGTGTTAATTTGTCATGGTTCCACAACTCCTAGTTGTGGTGGTTTTAGCCTATTATGTTTATACAGGTTAATAGATTTAATAAATAAAAAGCAAAACTTAATACTTATAACATTGATAGGAAGAACCACTTGATTATCAAGTAAACAATAAAGAAGAACAATTCAACAATCGTCTTGAAGTTCCAAACGTAATACACCAAACTTGTATCTAAAAACTTGAGACCTAAAACTCTAATCCTACATGAAGACTTTGAACTTGAAACTTCAATTCTTGAAGAAATAAAAACAACATGCCTATTACATGAACATAAAGGGGTATTTATAGTAGTAGATTTATATTTTTCCCTTTCTCTCGATGAATTTGACTTGGGATTTAAATTACCTTTTCCTAGTTGAAGTGGGAAATCCATTTTTTGGCCGCTTGCGCCTTGCTACATTGCACCTTCTTTTGTTCCTTCATGGATTTAATTTGGGATTCTTAGCTCCTTTTCCTAATAAAAATCAATTCGTGTCATCAAGGTCACGGATCGAGTAAGTAACGACTCGTTAGACCTCAAACGAGTCATGATCAGCCGGGCACTCGTCGCCCCAGAATTAGGCCCACCATGGCAACGGGTCACCTACCGACTCTCGTTATGACTGGGAACGATTCGTTAGGTCCCTCGTTGCCATGGATCATCACATCTCCAAAGGTACTTGATGATTGCTCACAAGGTGTGACGACGTAGTCGTCACTTCACACGACGACTCGTTATGTCACTGCTACCTTCACCGGACACTTCTTCAGATTTTTTCCTCCCAATCCTCACTTTATTCCATTTTCTTCAAATTCATTCTAAAGCATCAAATACAATTCAAAATCCATCGCTTAGACTTGAAAGCATCTAATCATGTGTTACCTATTTTCACAAATATATAACATAAACTCCATGCAAACACACACAATTTTTCCTTAAAACAGCGATGAATGGGAAAATTATATGTCTATGAAGTGCGTGAGTACCGCCCTTCATCAACACTCCCACACAGCAAACTATTGTTCATCCTCAAACAATCTACTACTTCCTTCTAACATTTAAGCACAAAGTTCATCCTACTTAATCGTGTCTTCTTGCACTTAGGATCATGAACAAATCAATTAAGCTCAAACAACTCACTCGCATGCATATAGGATCAACATTAAATGTAAAAGCTTGAAATCACTTAGCTTTTAAAACCTAACTCATCAAGACATATTTGGGCCAATATGAATCATATGTAATTTATCAATCAAGATTTACCAAAGACTTACCATTGTGCCACAAATTTGAAGAGATGCCTTTCTACAAAAAGATAAAAGTCAATATAAACTTGGGCATAAATAAAACAATTTCCGCTCACTTCCCAAAGAACTCAACACACATGCAAACGATGACCCATAGGCTTGCTCCCTTAGTGTAATATCTTGCTAATATAAATTTATGAATCAAGGATCAATTAGGACTTTTAATTTGGTTGGAAATGTTGGCTAAGGGACGGGGTAGGGAACTATTTGGCCCGCATAGTGCCTCTAATCTCTAAGAACTTAATACTTCACAACACTTGATTTTTAAGCACATTCTTCAATTTTTAAATTTTCTCCTTATATATCCTTTTATTTTTAATTTTTTCAACTTAGGTGACTAGTGGGGGATTTTTTTCATCATTGAGCTTATTCAGCCACGTATTTTTTTCTTTTCTTTTCCCCTTTCTTTCCGCTCCCTCCCCTTTTTACGCACTTACTTCAGCTACCTCAACTTAAGTATTTTCTTATGTTGAGGTTCACAATATCCAAGTAAGGACCAGGGCCAAAACAGGTTCATTGTAAATAAATGGGTACGCACTGGTAAATTGATATTTTTTTTCATCTTCACAATTTTTCTAAGCTCTTTCTTCTTTTTGTTTTCCCACTCAAAAATCACCCTCCTTGTTTAGAAAAAATTTCAATTTTTCTTTTATTCCAAGTCACTACACTTTTTAGCTTTTCCCTTCACTTTTCCAATCATGCTCCTTTCCTACACAATTTTCATTAAAGTGCTCTAGGAGTCACTTGGATCTAATACAAGTCAATAGAACAAAAGGCTTGTAATATGGTTATCAAAAGAATAGGCTAAGGCTCAAACATAGCTAACATGGATAATTACAATCAAGGTAGGTAAAATAGGATAAAAATATGGTTACCAAAGAAATGCCTATAGCACTTTCTAAATCCATCATTCTTATTTCGCTTGCACACACACCGGCAAGTCCTAGACATCAATTTACAAGAATAGAGATATCAAAATAATTCCTCACACATTGGCACAAGATGGTTTTACAATGGAAATCAAGATCACATAAACACATATATCCATATTGCATGCATAACATAATTGGGTTCATTTTTTCAAGTACAAGAGTCAAGTTTCCAAAAAGACTAAGTGTTTCTACCTTTTCATGCATTTTTGATCGAATTTAATAAAGTATCAATGATACGTAAAGTGAAGCACATAAGGCTCAAGTCTTGTTCTTCCTAATGACTAATTTACCCTTAAGACGGTCGGCATCCATCCATCATTAAAAGTCATGACTCAATGACTAAAAACTAAAAAATAAAAAAAAAAAAAATCTAGACTCTCTAATCGGTTCTAAGGGACTATCCACCGGAAAAGTACCGAAAACAAAAATTGGAGGAACCCAAAATATAAAAATACGACAAACTAACAAGCATGCATGACAAATTTTAAATCCCAAAACTAGCCTACTATGTGCATATTTAGCAATTAAGGCATGCAATGTAGAATATGAAGTTCACATCTCCCACCACACACCTTAATTGGTTACACTATCCTTATGCTAAAACAAATAAGCATAAAGTAATAGAGTGAAAGAACACCCTGGGCCTCTATCATCGTTTTCAATGTTTAAGCTCATCTTTTGTTGAAATCGGGACCTATCACCCGCAAAATTGAACAAACACATAAAAGAGAAAATTTATTTGGGTTGCCTCCCAAGTACCGCCTAATAATGTTGGGCACGACACAGGTATCTTGATTAATCAGACTTCATCAAGAAACCTATTGAGACCGTGGTCACATCTTGGCCACTTTTTTACCACACTAACTGTGACATGTCAAAAGATAAAGAAAAACAAAAATAGAAAAAGACTAAAAGTTAAACACAAGCAATTAATCTAATCCTAAACAATATTCCCTAGCAACGGCGCCACTTTTTGATAATGCTCAAACCACACCTCCTTACGAAATATGAAGCAGACGTTGTTAATAAAGAACCCAAACTAAAGGTTGGGGTCGATCCCACAAATACGTATATGAAGAATGATAGTGCTGCTTTTAGTTAATTATTTCCTAAGAGGGGGAAATTTGCAATAGTAATAAATAACAATGTCGAGAAATTGTTTGTTATTTTCAAATTAATGCAACTAACTAGGTAAGTGTTCCCCATGAATTACAACACAAGGCTCTTTATACTACCGATCTATTACAAAGGCTTTAGCATGCAATATCGTAAGTTAGGTCTACACTAAATGGTTGGTCCCCTATCTAGATAATTTTCACCATGCAACTTGGTCCGTCTACGGGTGTACTTTAATTCACCCTATCCTTAATATCGGATTTGCTATCCCCAGACAAGTTCAAGCTATTAGATGAGGTTGGTAGCCTCTCTCAATTCTCCGTTGTTAATCCCTTTTCCCATTCACTACCTCCTTGATCCTGTAGTAAGAATAAGGCAAGTTCTAACATTTGCATCCCTTAAAAATCAATTAAAACGAAGGAAGAAACAATACGTTCATAAACTCCATTCAAGAATCACTAAGTATCTTTACCTATGTGTGTTAATTTGTCACGTTCCTGACACAACCCTAGTTGTGGTGGTTTTAGCCTATCATGTTTATAAGCATATTAATAGATTTCATAAATAAAACAAAAATTAATACTGACAACGTTGATAGGAAAAGGCTCACTTGATTATTGCAACAATAAAGAAGAACAATTCAACAAATGTCTTGAAGTTCAAACGTAAGACACCAAACATGTATCTAAAAACTTGAGACTTAAAACTCTAATCCCTACTTGAAGTCTTTTGAACTTGAAATTCAATTCTTCTGAAGACATAAAAACAACATGCCTATTACATGATAATAAAGGGCATTTATAGTAGTTTGATGCTTTTTTTCCTTCTTCCTTGATTAATTTGGCTTGGGATTTAAATTTCCTTTTCCTAGTTGAAGTGGGAAATCCATTTTTTGGTCGTTTGGAGCCTTGCCATGTTGCACCTTCTTTTGTTCCTTCATGGATTTAATTTGGGATTTTTAGCTCCTTTTCCTAATTAAAAACTGACTCCAGGCCGTCTTGGTCACGGGATTCGGCAACGACTCGTTAGGACCCAAACGAGTCAGGCGATTAGTCAAGAACCGCCGCTCCCAGCATTAGGCCCAGCCATGGCAACGTCACCTAACGACTGTTAGGACCGGGAATGATTCATTTGGTCCTCAGGCTAGCGGATCATCACATCTCCAGTGTACTTGACGAATGCTCATAGTTTCTGTTTACGAGTCGTCACTTACCACGACGACTGCTATGTCACTCAAGTTACCTTCACTGGCTAATTCTTCATATTTTATCCTCCCAAAGGATCACTTTATTCCATTTCTTCAAATTTATCGCAAAGCAATTTAAATACACTACAATCCATCACTTTTAGACCCGAAAGCATCTAATCATGCGTTACCTATTTTCACAAATATATAACATAAACCTCCATGCAAACACACATAATTCGTCCTCAAAACATAGCAAAGTATGGTAAAATTATGTTTATGAAGTAAGCAAGTGTACGCCTTCATCAAGAACTATCAAAGAAAAGTCAATATCTCCGATGAAGCATCGCGGTCCAAAGAATCCTGAATAGGTAGTCCGCTACCCCATGCATGAACCGGCTCACTTGGGCCCTCTAATCCAACACCATCTCGAGTGCATACTTGTACAAACGAGTAAACTCTAAGGAATACTCCTGGGTACTATCTTCCCTGCTTATGTTCACAAACTCGGTCAGCTTGATCTCTCATCTCCCAAGGGAATAACTGTTCCAGAAAAGCGGCATGAAACTCCTCCCAACCAATAGGGCCTGCTCCAACTGCCCCGCTATCCTTCCATTTCTTAAACTAGATGTGTGCAACCTTAACTAATACGAGGCTAGATCGGCGCGCTCCTCTCTCGGGTCACTCCCATGATCCGTGATCTTTAGAATCTCATCAATAAACTCAAGTGGATCCTCTTTCCACCTTGATCCAAGGAACTTGGGAGGTTTCATCCTCAAAAAATCCCTAAATCTTGCCGCCGCCGCATTCCCGCTGAGGGACATGCGCTACCGACTTACCGATTGACCTAGGCGGTCAAGGCCCAAGCACATCCGTATGGCTGCCTTAATTCGGTGGGCAAATGGCTCGGGTACATGCTCCTCATAGATAGTGGCTGGCTGGTGCCCATCTCCATTTCCATTCTCGTGGGCCAATTCATTCCCATTTCTTCTTTCAAGTTAGCTGGGCCGAGGAGGCATGATTCGCAAACGCATAGCACGAGTTAGAAGGATAGAGATATTCAATCGCACGACATAGATCATGAAAGAAGGGTGATCTCCTAAATTTCCTCATAGCCTTCTTCGCCATAGGTGTGGCACGCTTCACACCCATGAAAAAGGCTCTACTTAACACGACTTTCGGACACCCTAGACACTTTAACCTAATGCTCTAACACCAAGTTTGTCATAACCCGAACATAGGCCCGTATCGAGACACGGAATAAGGAACCCCGAGAGGCTCCAAGTCAACCCATGGCATTAACATACCATCTACCTCAATCGTATTAAAGCGTAAGATCAATATAAATAACATAGCTGAAGTCTGAACATAAAAACATCTGAATACATACATAAGTCTAAAGCAAAATTAAACTATGTCCGAAAAGCCTCTAATACTTACGAGTTGATGGGACAAGACCTCAACTAACTCACTATAGTCTGAAAATTGAAAATACGGAAGATATCTTAATAGAAAGGACCTCACAAGATGAGGACTCACCAACTCTGATTAGGAAGTACTAATGCTAGCAATTTGGCTAGTGGCAGGACTTAATCTGAATATCGGAGCCTGTATCATAAAACAATACAGCATAGAGTGTGCGGTCACTATGTGGAATGTACTGAGTATGCAAGGTATGTAAAACTGCTAAGTAAAATCATAAATCATGCATACTATAAAACATAATCTAGATAAGAATCTGATAGTAGGGCTTGCATGCTATTTTTTGAAATTATGATTTGAACATAACTGAACATCATAACTTAATCAAATGACCAAAGCTGAAAACTAATAATCATAAGTAAAACTGAACATTGGGTCAAACCTACTGAAAACGTAATATCATGACTGATGAACATGTATAACTAAAATTATGAGGAATAATGGGAGACTCGTCATATAACTGATATTACCATGATAGAGCTTACATGGTCCTGACTATCACACTCAAGTGAGCAGATCTATCCAAAGCTTTTCCAGGGCTATGGACGCTACCACAATATCAATATCAAGCTGAAGGCCCCCTTGGGGAAGGGGAAGCTCACAAGGGAGGTCCCAAATAATCTGATTATACCTATGTTGGTGTGTAGTTTTGAGGCATAGGGTGGACTAACCCTTAGCCTACTCGGTGCTAGACACTACTCCCAAAAACATGCATATGTTCTCCATCATTTTTCAACGAAGCTGACTCATAACATACATACATAAATCCAAAATCATAACATGAGGAGCCTTGGCTCAAACCATACCACAAGCTGAAAGTAGTGGGAGTCTAGACTCCAAAATCCATGTGGTAAGCTAATACATGAGGTTTAGATTAATCATGAAACATACTTGATCATATGGGCTTGCCCAACACTTAAACATGCTTGACATAGACTAGATCATTTGAAAACATGAATATAGACATGGGTATTTCGAAATCATACTTTTTTCTTCATAAACATCTCATCATGCTTGTACATACACTCCATAGATCTCAACTTTCATGGACTTTCATGGATGGGCTTGATAATTTAGAAAACTTGAAAATATAATTTATAATTTAAAACATTATAAAATCTTCTCATGAATCATAATTCATTATTGGAAACGTGCTTGGATCATGCCCATGATTAATATTTAGTAAATTCACACATTGGGTAAAACCCCCATAGATTCATCAATTAGAATTTTCATGAATTGAGAGAGGATTGGGCATGGGTGTGGACTATTGCACCCATTCATAGCCTTGCATACTTGAAGAAATCTGATTTCACAACGTCCTTGATTGCCAAATGAGAATTGAGGAAGAACTTTGAAGAAGATAGGTTTGATTACTTCTTAAACCTCTAAGCTTGAATGCATGAATTTGGATATGCTTAGAATGAGTTAACCCTTCTTAAAACACTCTATTTTAAGCTTAAAATGACGTAGTTTAGATCTAAGGAACTTAGGAATTATGGGAAACCCCTTAATAAATTCGTTGAAAAAAGCATACTACTAGTCCCAATGATGAAATTGGAAGAATCATGGTCTGGGGACGACTCATCGTCTACCTGTCATGATCAAAACTTCCATTATTCATCTGAGGTTCACTATGAGGGACACCACGACTCGTGGTGTACCCAATGACTCGTGGTGACCAAGTCATCATCCACACTGCCCAAATTTCCTATCCCCCAAGCACCCCTTGACCACGGATCACTAGATGACTCGTGGTGTTAACCACGACTAGTGATAACCTAGAATCCCAAATTTTCAACCAAGTCCAAACCTTTCCCCATAGTCACTTAACGACTCATGGTGTTCTAGACGGTTCATGGGACGACTCATTCTGTGACCTGGTGTAGAAATTTCTGTTCTGATCTTAGGGTTTTCGAGGTATTACATGGAGCTGGGGCTAACGACCTCTGGTGGGATTGAGGGCGATGTCCGCCACCAGACCTCTGCTAGAAGTTCCCACAACTCCCTATGCTAGCCCTCTTGGCCTCTCACTCCTTCTCTTTCATGTGATCTACCTCTATCTACATGGCCTATATGATCAGTAGAGAGATATCGATGTCATTGATCATCATGGTGGTCCTGCACTCCTTGACCAAGGGGTCTGACACCCCATTCACGAGCCTACACATACGAGCCCTTGAATCAGCAACTATCTTCGGTGCATACTTGTACAATCGGGTAAACTCTAAGGCATACTCCTGGAAAGTCATGTTGTTCTGCTTCAGATTGACGAACTCAGTTGTCGTTGCTTCCTTCAACTCTCCAGGAAAGAACTTGTCCAAGAATGCAATAACAAACTTATCCTAACCAACGGGAAACGCACCTACTCCCCTTTTCTCCTTCCACTATTGGAACCATATGTGAGCAACCCAATTCAGTTAATAGGAGGCTAAGTCTGCAATCTCCTCTCCAATCACCCCATAATCTGGGTGATCTTCTGAACCTCCTCTATGAACTCATGTGAGTCGTCATCCACCTTCGACCCAAGAAACTCAAATGGATTCATCTTGAGGATGTCTCGCACTCTCACCGCTGCTACATTCCCATTCTAGTAGACGTGGGTGGCCTGCTGGTTGACCTAGGTTTTCATAGCCTGAGCCAACATCTGAAAAGTAGCCCTAAACTCGACGTGAATAACCTACTCGGGTAAGGGATTTGCTAGAGCTAGTGGGGCTAGTTGATGCCCATCTCCATTTCCATTTCCATGGCCATTTCCATTTCCATTCCTTCTTCCGATGACTCAGTGTAGAGGCATATTTCTACAAACGCATATGGCATGAGTTAAAGGAATAGAGAGGTACTTCATTGCACGACATAGATAATGAAAGAAGGAAAATTTCCTAAAACATTTCATAGCCTCCTCCCCATAAGTGTGGCGCGCTTCACACCCATGGAAAAGACTCTACTTAATGTGTATTTTAGAAACTCTAGGACACCCCTAAACCTTGGCTCTAATATCAAGTTTTTCATAACTCGAGCTGAGACCTCGAACTGAGACACGAAACCTAGAACCACATATGGCTCTAAGCTAACCCATGGCACATACATAGTATGACTTAAAAGCATAATCGTGCAGAATTTATAACATAAGCATGAATAAGTGGAAGTCTATGAAGAATATCAACATAAAGGTAAAACAACCAATATCGCTGAAATACATCTATACACATCATTTGAAAGCCTCTAAAACATCTGATGGGCTGATGGGGCAACGGCCCCAACTAGCCCTATAAAATTGAAACTAAAAGACATGACAAAGATATAACAAAGGCTAAAGTCCTCAAATCATGATGACTCACGAAAAGTGCGGTGGAGCTGAACTTAGCGGGTGCGAGCTAGTGATAAGACTGGGATGGATCACCCAAACCTATATCATGAGATGATATATCATAGAGTATGCGGTCAGTACTTTGAATGTACTGAGTATGTAGAGAAATTAAAATATTCTAGTAAAATGATAGTATGAAATAATGCATACAATTCAAGATAGATCATGAGAGTAAAATAGTAAAAATGTAATATGTTAATCTTAAACTAACATGAGGCTCAAACTTCCAAAACTATGACTTAAAGTTGAATATGACTATTTTCATAAGTAAAATCTCGTAAAGCATGTTTTGAGATAATGTATCATAGGTCATAATGTCGTAAAGCATGAACTTAATTATATATACCAAAACTAAGGAACAATCGGAGATTATTATAACCGCACCCCACGTGAGCATACATGGAGCCCGACCTATAAAACCCTAGTTGGAAGGATGTCCACACCTTGCCAAGGGTATGACCATGAAAAGGCGTGATATAACTCATGGTTCCCATTCGATCATGGGAGACACTCTCGTGAAGGACCCAATCATGGTTACATTGTCACATAATTCGGAAACCTGGGGTTGCCTGGACCCTGGCCTATTCAATGCTAAATACTACTCCCTAAATATATATAGTTCTCATATCATAATCATGAAGACATAATTAATGTACATGGGCTAGTTGAAATCATGAAGTGCATAAACATGTTTGAAATACGTGAGGCTAGCCATGGACAAGGCCCATGGGTCAGTCATTACATAAAATTGATATTCATGAAAACAATGCATACTTGAGAAAATTTACATATCACAAAATTCATAAATTCATAAAGGGTTCATGTCAAATTCATGCATCATGGTCATAAAACATAATTTAAAACTTGAAAGACTTGAATTCACAAGAGAATCATAGAATTTAACTCAAATCGGATATAACCCTAGGAGTTTATAATCATGTTTGAAACTTAGAATTCAAAATTTCTTGAGAAACATTTTAAAAACACGAAACCCTAATCATGGAAATATATATAGGATTAAGAAACCACTTATTCCATAGATGAGCACGGAGGAATTTCAACAACATCAAACCCAATCCATAAATCTCGAATTTAGGGCATGGGGATTTGGGAATATCATATTTTCAATTAAAAAGGAAATGAGAAAGGAAGGGATCCCTCATTGATAGTTCCACTTACCTGGGCTTGAAGAATTCTCAACTTGATTACAATCCCAAAGGGAATTGAGGAAGATTTAATGAAAAATCCTAGCTTCACTTGAGCAGATTTGATCTTCATAAGAGTGGCAGGAGTAGAATAAGGGCTTATGATAAATAAAACCCTTAATACACTCTTTAGGAGGCTTAAAATGACTTAGTTTAGGAGTAGGAACTTAGGAAATATGAAAACACCCTTAATGATCTAACATGAAATTGCACACTGCCAGACCCGATGAGAGACTTGACGGGTCGTCACCTGACCCATTGCCACTAGAAACCTCTTCTCCATTCTCTGATCTTTCTCACTCAACAAGTCACTTAACGAGTCATCAACGGACCTGAAGACTCGTGCCTCAATCCGTGAAGTACACTAGAAATCAACATTTTCTCCACCGCTGCACACTTAACGGGTCATACCACGACCCATGGGGAGTCCTAATGACTATCACCCCATCCGTCATGAGTTTTGAAAAGTTACATTTTCTCCAACTTGGAAACATCTAACAGGTCACTCAATGACCCGTTAGGTCACTTGACGGGTCACCGGATGACTTTTCCTGTGACTTAGTGCAGATTTTTCTGTTTTCTCTATTTCAATCTTTGGGTCTGATCTTAGGGACTTTTGAGGTGTTATACTTCAAGAGGGGTCAAGTAGGGAGCCCCTCTATCCCCAGTAGTTTTTATTCTATCTATTGATGTGTAATTTGATAACGTCCATAACAACTTTCCTATTAGAAGGTGTGCTAGGGTCGTCTCTAAATAAGTAACCCAACAAAAGTTAGGATCAAATCCATAAGAATTGGATGTTAGATTTACCAAACATTATAAATTAATTCACACAAGCATGAATCATGTTTAAAAAATAAAACAAAATTTAGGGAAATAAGCTAAACAACTTCAAATGTAAAATTTAATTGAAGCAAAGGGAGAAACGGTTGTTGATAGCAAGATGAGAGACTAGGGGTGTGCATTTGATAGGGCACCAATTTGAAAGGTACTAACTAAAAGCCTTAAAGATTCAATTAGTCCATGGACAGCCTTGGCTTTGGGCGACACTCTAAATTTCTCAACCAAAATATTGTGTTTACTTTGGGTTTTCTCAAATCCCAAAGCCACAACCTATTACACAACTAAAAACTGCTTGTGGAAGGGATTAGGATATTTCTAGCTCCAACCCTTTAATGGAGTTTGAATTGGATATAAACTAATCTAACACAATCCCATATATAAAAACTCCAAATCTCACTATTGAAGTCTTACCTAACTTCACTTCCCTTTTTCAAGCAAAAGCAATGTTAGAGAGCTCAATTAATATTCTCAACCATTAATTATTACATTAAAACTTGAAGAAAAAATTAGATCCATGCTTTCTACTCAAATATAAGATCAATTAATCAATACCTACTTGGATCTAAACACCCATCATCTGCACACACCCTTATAATGGAATTTAGCTATTCATAATTAAGGAAAGAGATTGTAGGACCGTTACACTCCACAAGGACATGGATTTCCCACGGATAGTGTTGTATGCCCAGCTAGATGGAGGCGGCACAACTGAGAGAGAGTGAGATCATGAGGGTTAGGACCGATGACCATAAATTCTCCCAGCGAGGTTAGGTGGTGGGCACCGACAACAGACCCAACAGAGATCATTAGCATTGAGTGTGCCATCCAGTCCTAGGAATGATCAGAGAGGATGAGCAACAGGCTCGAGGGGACAGAGCAGCGGGCCCGCAGATTCTAGCATCCCAGCTTGTCGCAGATGTGGTCAGGGGCACATAGGACAGTTCTTGGCAGGTTGACGTGCTTGTTTCAGGTGTGGAAAGCCTGGACACATGCTTAGAGATTTCCCAGCAGTGGTACAAGATCAGGTTGGGGGTCGACGCCCATCATCTAGTTCAGTAGCCCCTCCCGTACGCTCAGCACATTAGGGGGCATCTACTAGCACAGCTAGTGGTTAGTTCCAGAACAGATTCTACGCGTTAGCATCACGTCGGGAATAGGAGGTCTCCCCGGACGTGGTCATTGGTATGTTGCGAGTTTTCCATATTGATGTTTATGCCTTGTTAGATCCGGGGGCTGCCTTATCTCTTGTGACACCTTATGTGGCCAGTAGCATCGGAGTTAGTCCCAAAGTCTTATCAAAACCCATCTCAGTTTCTACTCCAGTAGGTGGCTCAGTTATAGCTAGATGGGTGTATAGAGGTTGCCCAGTCTCAATCCTTCAGAAGGTAACCTCAGCAGATTTGATAAAGTTATCCATGACAGATTTGGTTGTTATTCTCGACATAGATTGGCTATTTGCATGTTATGCTTCAATTAATTGTAGAACCCTGGAAGTAGAGTTCAGATTTCTGGGTGAATGCCAGTCTTAGAATGGAAGGGTAGTCCAGCTGTGCATGTGGGTTGTTTCATTTCCTACCTGAAGGCCAGGAAGATGATTTCTAAGGGTTTTGTATACCATCTAGTTAGGGTTAAGGATATTGAGTCCGAGACCCTGACTATCCGGTCAGTTCCATTAGTACGTGAGTATCCAGTGGTCTTTCCAGATGATTTATTAGTAATCCCTCCCGAGCGGGAGATCGATTTTGGTATTGACCTTCTTCCCGACACGCAGCCTATATCCGTTCCTTCTTACAAAATGGCTCCAGCCGAGTTAAAGTAGCTGAAAGAGCAGTTTAGAGACTTGTTAGATAAGGGTTTCATTAGACCGAGCAAGTCCCCATAGGGTGCACCAGTTCTCTTTGTCCGAAAGAAAGATGGTTCTCTTCGCATGTGTATTGATTATCAGCAATTGAACAAAGTGACCATCAAAAATAGGTATCCTCTACCTAGGATTGATGATTTATTTTACCAGCTTCAGGGTACCAAGTGTTTCTCAAAGATAGATCTCAGATTCGAGTACCATCAACTCATATTTCAGGAGAGTGACATCACGAAGACAACCTTCAGGATGCGGTATAATCATTATGAGTTTGTAGTTATGTCTTTTGGACCTGCAAATTCTCTTGCAGCTTTTATGGACTTGATGAATAGGGTGTTCAAGCTCTACTTGGATATGTTCGTGATAATGTTCATTGATGACATCCTGATATACTCTCGGAGCGAGGAGGAGCATGCCGCTCATTTGAGGTTAGTGATGCAGATTCTAAAGGATCGTCCATTATATGCTAAATTCAGCAAGTGCAAGTTTTGGTTAAACTCCATAGCAATTTTGGGCCATGTGGTGTCAAGTGAAGGCATAATGGTAGAATCTTAGAAAATTGAGGTGATGAAGAATTAGCCTAGACCGGTGAATCCTTTAGATGTTCGGATTTTCTTGGGTTTAGCTTGCTATTATCGGAGATTTGTTGAGGGTTTCTCATCTATTGCAGCACCTTTGACCAAGTTGACTCAGAAGAAGGTGAAGTTCCAATGGTCGAATTCTTGTGAGAAGAGCTTCCAAGATTTGAAGACCCGACTTACCTCAGCACCGGTGTTGACCCTTCCCGAGGGTACCGATAGATTTGTGGTGTATTGTGATGCTTCAAGGATCGGACTTGGGTGTGTGTTGATGCAGCACGGGAAAGTGATAGCATACACCTGTAGATAGTTGAAAGTTCATAAGAAGAATTATCCGACCCATGATCTTAAATTGGCAACGGTGGTATTCGCATTGAAGATATGGCGATATTACATGTATAAGGTCCACATAGATGTGTTTACGGACCATAAGAGCTTATAGTATGTGTTCACGCAGAAAGATCTAAATTTTCGCCAAAGCAAGTGGTTGGAACTACTCAAGGACTATGATTAGAGTGTCCTTTACCATCCAGGTAAGGCTAATGTGGTAAAAGACGCACTTTGTAGGCTCTCTATGGAGAGTGTGTCCCATGTGGATGAGGGGAAGAAGGAGCTAGTGAAAGATATACATCGACTCTCTAGGTTGGGAGTTAGGTTGGTCGACTCGACCAATGGCGGTGTTGTTGTATAGAACGGATCAGAGTCGTCCTTGGTGACTGATGTGAAAGCTAGACAAGATGAGGACTCTACGTTGGTAAACATGAAGGAAGTCGTTCAAAGTCAGAAGGTGGAGGTCTTCTCCCAAGGGGGAGATGGTGTGCTTCAGTACCAGGGTCGCCTATGTGTCCTAGATGGTGATGATTTAAGGAGCCGGATGTTCCACAAGGCTCATGGATCCCAGTATTCTTCCATCCGGGTGCCACCAAGATGTACAGTGACTTATAGGAAATCTATTGGTTGAATGGCATGAAGAAAGATATTGCAGAATTCGTAGCCAAGTGTCCGAACTGTTAGCATGTAAAGGTTGAGCATAAGAGGCCAGGAGGTGTGCTTATGGATATCAGCATTCCTACTTGGAAGTGGGAAGAAATTAATATGGATTTTATCAAAGGTTTGCCTTGTAGTCAATGAGAATATGACTCCATTTGGGTTGAGGTAGACAGGTTGACCAAGGCTGCACATTTTCTACTAGTCAAAACCACGGATCCAACGGAGGATTATGCTAAACTATATATCCGGGAGTTAGTTTGATTGCATGGAGTACCCTTATCCATCATTTCATATCGAGGTACTCAATTTACCTCTCAATTTTGGAGGTCATTTCAAAGAGGGCTTGGTACATAGGTTAAACTCAGCACAGCATTTCACCTATAAACGGATGGTCAAGCGGAGCGGACAATCCAGACTTAAGACTTGTTGAGAGCATATGTGATTGACTTCAAAGGTAGTTGGGACGATCACTTTCCCTTGATTGAGTTTGCCTACAATAAAAGCTATCACTCTAGTATTCGAATGGTGCCATTTGAGGATCTCTACGGGCTAAGATGTAGGTCGCTCATTGGATGGTTTGAGGTTGGCGAAGCGGAAATGATAGGACTAGATTCAGTTCATCAGGCAATGGAGAAGGTTCAGTTGATAAGAGATAGGTTGAAAACTGCCCAGAGTCACCAAAAGTCTTATGCAGAAGTGAGAAGAAGAGAGTTAGAATTTGAAGTCGATGACTGGGTATTTCGGAAGGTGTCTCCCATGAAGGGAGTGATGCAGTTTGGAAAGAAAGGGAAACTTAGTCCCTTCTATGTCGACCCGTATCGAATAGTGAGACGTGTTGGCAAGGTGGCTTATGAGTTGGAGATTCCTTCAGAATTAGCTTATATCCATCCTGTGTTTCATGTATCTCTTTTGAAGAAGTGTTTGGGTGATCCAGCCTTAGTTGTCCCAGTGAACAGTGTTGGTGTGAGAGACAGCCTTAGCTATGAGGAGGCTCTGGTGGAAATATTGGATCATCAGGTTCGAAGTCTAAGGAACAAGGAAATAGCTTCAGTTAAAGTATTATGGAGGAATCAGTATGTTGAAGGAGCTACGTGGGAAGCCGAAGCGGATATGATGGCTAGGTACCCACAGTTATTCTCTACTGACTCAGTTTCAACTTGAGGTATCAATTTTTTCCTATAACTCCATTTAGGTTTCATGCTCAATTCGTGTGTTCAAGTTTCTTTTATGTATATGGATGTGTATTTGAATCATGAAATCAGTGCAGCTATGTGGTTTGAAGCGAAGGTAGTTATTCCGTCAATTTTCAATTTAAATGATCGGTATTTAAATATGATAATTGTGTTTTCTCTACTTTTCTCTATGTTTTCCAACATTCGAGGATGAATGTTCCCAAGGGGGAGATATTGTTATACCCCAGAAGCCCAAAGATCAGACCTGGGAGTTGAAACGAAAAAAGTGTAAAAACTGGCAGCAGGCACAAAACAAGTCGTGGGATAACTCATTGTTGTAGCCCACGAGTTGTGATGTGACTCTTGGGGAGGCCAGTGAGGAGTTTGGAAATTTGGGAAAAAGGATTACCACGGACATGACCACGAATCGTTTTCAGACCCCATGAGTTGTTAGGTCAGTCGTAGGGTGAGTAAGAAGTAGAAGAGAAGAGTGGAGGTAGTGTACATAACGGGTGGTGACCATGAGTTGTGGTCACTAGTAACGAGTCGTGAGGTTGCCCTATAAGAGACTAGGGGACTTATTAAGCAGTAAACCTCACGAGCTAAGCCACGATTCATGACCTGTGACCACGAGTCATTAGGTCCCTCGTTGGGACCACTTGACAGTTATTTTCTGCAAATTTAGTAAGAGATTTTCCGTAATTCCTAAGTTCCTACGGCCAAAACTACGACATTTTGAGTTATGAATAGTGACTTATAAAGGGATTAAGTTCATTTTAATCCTCACTCATTCATGCATGCAAGGTATAAGACTTGAGAGGGTGATCAAGCCTAGCATTCATCAATTTCTTATCAATTTCCTATTGGGCATCTAAAGAAATGTTAGAATTAGCTACTAACAGGTATGTAGGGTTATGAATGGGTGATTCCCTTCACACCCATGCCCAGTCCCTCCCTAAAGTATGAAATTCCTACGTCTACTCTATGGGGTTTTAACCCAAATGCATGAATCTTCTATTTCTATATGTGGGTATGATTTAATTATGATTCTATTGTTGAATTATAAAGCATGGGCATTTTTTATAATGTTTTCAAGTTAAAATCATGTTTCTAGTGGTATAATTTTAAAAGGCCATTGATGAGATGTTCATGAAAGATAAGATTTGTGATGAATATACGATGATGATTAGATATTATGATGAAAAGCATATTTGGAAGCTACCCATGTTTACAGTTACGTTTTTCGATGAGAATTGAGTATTCCTTAGTATGATAAAGATTTGGGCAATGCCCACATGTTAAGTATGTATGTTTATCTTCCCAAATTGACTTACCACATTGTTTTGGAGCGAAGGCTCCCAATTATATTTTCAGCTTGTGGTATGTTTTGAGATAAAGCTTCTCATTTGCATGATTTCACATTTGAGATGTATTTGAGTATTGAACTTCGTCAATAGACAATGTCGAGCTTCGTTATAAAAAGATGTAGAGCATATGCATGTTTTTGGGAGTAATGTATAGCACCGAGCAGGCTAAGGGTCGATCACCCTGTGCCTCAAAACTACGAACCAACATAGGTTGATACTATTATATATATTAATTCAGGACCTCCCTTGTGAGCTTCCCCTGCCTGAATGGGCCTTTAGCTTGATGTCGATATCATGGTATCGGCCCTAGTCCTGGCAAGGCTTTGGATGACTCTACCCACTTGAGTGTGATAGTTGGGACCATGTAAGCTCTATCGTGGTATGTCGATTAAAAGACGATTCTCCCATTTTTCCTCATGATTTCAGATATGTATATTCATTACTCATAAGATTTATATATATATATATGCATGTATTAAAGCAGGTTTGACTCAAGGTTTAAGACATATGTATGTATTCAGCTTCAAATCTCGTATTCCAATGTTATGTTCAAGTTAGACTTCCGCTATGAATATTTTATTGATTATTCCGTTTCTTGATTGAGATTAGTTGTGCGCTTATGCCATGGGTCGACTTGGGGTATCTTGGGGCTCCTTGTCCCGTGTTACGATTTGGGTCTCCGTTCGGGTCATGACATCTTCATAGCTAAGGCTATCTTTTACACCTATGCTCTCCACAGGAACAACCAAAGCTAGATCACCCATACACTTCTTCAAGAGCGATACATGAAAAACTGGATGTACTGAAGCAAATTCTGAGGGAAAGTCCAACTCATAGGCCACCTTACCAACACATCTCACAATCCTATATGGGCCAACATACCAGGGACGAAGTTTCTCCTTCTTTCTGAACCTCATCACTTCTTTCATGGGAGACACCTTAAAAAACACCCAATTGTAAACTTTGAACTCAAGCTCTCTCCTCCTCACAACTGCATAGGACTTTTGGAAACTCTGAGTTGTTCTCAATTTTTCCCTTATAAGATGATTTTTCTTCATAGCCTCATGAACTGAATCTGGTCCTATTAGGGTAGCTTCGCTGACTTCGATCAAATCAATAGGCGAGCTACATCTATGCCCATAAAGATCCTCAAACGGAACCATCTAATGGTAACTATTATTATATGCACATTTGATGAGAGGTAAATGATCATCCCAACTACCCTTGAAATCAATCACACACGCTCTCAGCATATCCTCAAGAGTTTGAATAGTCCATTCATCCTGACCATCTGTGTATGGGTGAAAAGCTGTACTAAGCTTGACCTAAGTACCAAGTCACTTCTGAAACGATCTCCAAAACTGGGAGGCAAACTGAGTACCTCTATATGATATGATGGACAAGGGCACTCCATGCAACTGAACTAACTCCGGAATATACAATTTAGCATAATCCTCTATTGAGTTGGTAGTCTTGACCGGTAGGTAATGAGCTGCTTTAGTCAACCTATTTACAACCACCAAAATAGAGTCATACTGTCAACTAGTTCGAGGCGACCCTGTAATGAAGTCCATATTGATTTCCTCCCACTTCCAGGTAGGGATACTAATTTCTTGAAGCACATCTCCGGGTCTCTGATGCTCAACTTTCACCTTTGACAATTCGAAAACTTTTCCACAAACTCTGTTATGTCCTTCTTCATGTAATTCAACCAATAAACTTCTCGTAGGTCATGGTACATCTTGGTGGCACCTGGATGTATAGAATATCTGGAATCATGAGCCTCATGCAACATCCACTCTGTCAATTCATCAACACCCGGCATACACAAACAACCCTAATATTGTAGTATACCATCTCCCCCTTGGGAGAAAACATCCACCTTCTAATTCGGAACCGCCTCCTTCAGCTTTACCAAAATAGGATCCTCGTCTTGCCTAGCCTTGACTTTGGTCATCAAGGAAGGTTCTGATCCATCCTGAATAATGACACCACCATCCGTCAAGTCAACAAGATGAACTCCTAGTCGTGCAAGACGATGTACATCCTTCATTAACTCCTTCCTCTCCTCATTTACATGGGACACACACTCTATAGAAAGCCTGCTAAGTGCGTCTGCCACTACATTGGCCTTGCCCAGATGATAAAAGAAATTCATATCGTAATCCTTAAGAAGCTCCAACCACCTTATTTGACGTAGATTTAGATCCTTCTAGGTAAATACATACTGTAGGCTTTTATGGTTTGTAAACACATCCATATGGGCGCCATATAGATAGTGTCTCTAGATCTTCAAGGCAAATACTACCGCTGCCAACTTGAGGTCGTGAGTTGGATAGTTCTTTTCATGGACCTTAAGCTACCTGGAAGCGTAGGCTATAACCTTACCATCCTGCATTAGTACACAACCAAGGCCGATCCTTGAGGCGTCACAATATACCACACACCCATCGGTACCCTCAGCTAGGGTCAACACTGGTGTTGAGGTGAGTCGAGTCTTCAACTCTTCCACAAACCTCTTGTAGTAACCAGCTAAGCCCAAGAAACTCCTGATATCTGAAGGACTCACTGGTCTAAGCCAATTCTTCACAGTTTCTATCTTTTGAGAGTCCACCTGTACACCGTCACTTGACACTACATGACCCAAAAATGCCACTGAGTTTAACCAAAACTCATACTTCGCTAAATTTAGCATACAACTAGTGATCCTTAAGAGTCTGTAGCACCACCCTCAAATGAGCGGCATGCTCCTCCTTGCTCTGAGAGTATATGAGAATATCATCTATCAACAAAATCACGAGCAGGTCTAAATACGGCTTGAACATCCTATTCATCAAATCCATAAAAGCTGCAGGAGCATTCGTTAGTCCAAATGACATAACTACAAACTCATAGTGACTATATCGAGTCTTGAAGGTTGTCTTAGGGATGTCACTCTCTCTAAATCTGAGCTCATGATATCCGAATCTGAGGTCTATCTTTGAAAAACACTTGGCACCCTGAAGTTGGTCAAACAAGTCATCAATTATGGGGAGGGAATACATGTTCTTAATGGTGACCTTGTTCAACTACTGATAGTCAATGTACATCCGAAGGGAACCATCCTTCTTACGGACAAAGAGTATCGGTGCACCCTACGGAATTTGCTAGGTATGATAAACCCTTGTCTAAGAGATCCTTCAACTACTACTTCAACACCTTTAGCTCAGCTGGAGCCATTATGTAAGAAGGAAGAGATATAGGCTACGTATTAGGAAGAAGTTCAATACCAAAATTGATCTCCCGCTCAGGAGGAATTCCTGGTAGATCATCTTGAAACACTGCTGGATATTCACACACCACAGGAACTGACTGGATAGTCGAGATCTCGGACGTAGAATCCTTAACCCTAACTAGGTGGTACACACAACCCTTAGAAATCATCTTTCTGGCCTTAAGGTAGGAAATGAAATGACCTACAGGCACAACTGAACTACCCTTCCACTCTAGGACTAGCTCACTCGGAAACCAGAACTCTACCGCACGGTTCTACAATTCACTGAGGCATAACATGCATGTAGCCAATCCATACGAAAGATAATATCAAAATCTATCATGGCTAGCTCTACTAAATCTACTGAGGTAAATTTCTGAAGGACTGTGATAGGGAAATTTATGTATACCCGTCGAGCTATAGCTGAATCACCAACTGGAGTAGAAATTGAGAAGGGTTCGGATAGGATTTCGGGACTGACTCCAAAACTACTAGCAACATAGGGCATCACAAAAGATAAAGTAGCCCCTGGGTCTAACAATGCATATACATCAAAGTGGAATACTCGTAATACCCGTGGCCACATTTGGTGAAGTCCCTTGCTTCTGATGAGATGGAAGGGCATAAAACCTGTTCTGGCACTGACCACCACCTGCACTAGTGGACGCACCCTGCTGAGCTGGGCGTGGTGGTGGTGCTGCTAAACCGGTACGCTGAGTACTACCTCTTCCATCATCCTTCCTAGCCAAAGGACACTCCCGACGCCTGTGCCCAGGTCTACCATACCCAAAACAGATATCTATCAAAAAAAGCACTCCCCTATGTGATTTTTGCCACACTTCCCGCAGACTGGGAAGGTATGCTCTACTCGCATGCTCCTCTATCCCCTCGACCCTGATGCTCTGCTCCCTTGGTTACCTCGTGATCTAGATGGAGCACTGGTCGATGATGGTGCTACGGCTAATGACCTCTGATGGGACTGCCGATGATGTCTGACTCCCGATCTCTTCTAGAAAAACCCATAACTATCTATCCTAGCCCTGTTAGCCTCCCTCTTTCTCAAATGCACCACCTCCATCTACTGGGCGTACAATACCAATCGAGGAAATTGATGTCCTGATGAAGCATAACCCTCCTATAATCCTTGACCAGGTAGTCCGCTACTCCATGCAAAAACCTGCTCACCCGAGCTCTTTAATCAGCTACCATCTTTGGTGCATATTTGGACAAGAGGGTGAACCTGAAAGAATACTCCTGGACTATCATATTATTCTTCCTCAGGTTCACAAACTCAGCTGCCTTGATCTCCCTCACCTCACTGGGAAAGAACTGATCCAAGAACGTGGTAAGAAACTCATCCCAACCAATGGGACCCGCTCCAACTGCTCTATTATTCTTCCACTACCTAAACCAGATATGTGCAACCCCTTTTCAACTGATAAGAGGCTAGTTTTGCGCACTACTCCCCCATCACCCCCATAATCTGGGTGATCTTCTTGATCTCATCAATAAACTTGTGTTGGATCCTCGCCCACCTTCAATATGAGAAATTCCGGAGGATTCATCCTAAGAAAATCCCTGACTCTTGTAGCTTCCACATTCCCATTCTGGGTAATATGCACTATCGCCTACTGGTTGACCTGGGTGTTCAATGCTTGTGCCAACATCTGGATGGCTGCCCTAAACTCTGCATGGGCAACCTACTTGAGCACATGATCCTCAGGGGCTGGTGGGGCCTGCTGGTGCCCATCCCTATTACCATTCTCATGGTCATTTCCGTTTTCGTTTCTTATTCCATTAACTTAGCGAGGAGGCATGTTTTTACAAACGCATAGCACGAGTTAGAAGGATAGAGAGACATTTCATTACAAGACATAGATCATGAAAGAAGGGAAGTTTTTCTAAAAAATATTTCATAGCCTCTTCGTCATAAGTGTGGCGCGCTTCACACCCATGAAAAAGACACTTCTTAATGCGGCTTTCAGACACACTAGGACACTTCAAAATCTAAGGATCTGATACCACATTTTTCACAACCAGAACTTAGGCCCGGATAGTGAAACAGGACAAGGAACACCTAAGAGGCTCCAAGTCGACTCATGGCATGAACATACCAACTAAGAGAATACAACACGCAGAAACTGAAATAATAAAAACATGCTTAAGTGGAAGTCTGCATACATATCAAGTGAAATAGAGTCAACCATGACAATTGAGATTCTATATACTGTCTAAAAAGCCTCTAACATAATTGATGAGCTGATGGGACATCATCCTCAACTAGCTCTACAAAAGTCTAACTGAAATAACATAACAATGGATAACTGAATATCCTCAAAGGATGAGGACTCACCAATGCTGGTTAAAATAGGTCTGAGAGGAAAGCAAGATTAATGATGCAGTTGAGACTGATCCCTCGGGCCTGTATCATGAAATGAAACATCATAGAGTATTCGGTCAGTACTTGAAATATACTGAGTATGCAAGGTAAGTAAAAAAAAGACAGTTCAAATAAATAAGAGTGTATAAGAGTAGGACAACATGAACATAAAAATATATCATAACATAATATAAAGGATCAAGGTTTTTCAAACCATCCATAATCTAGTCATAATCATAGTCATAAGAGAAACCTTATAAAAACGTAACTTGAGCCAAAGTAACATAAACATAGTAATGTATAAATCATGAGGAACAATGGGAGGACTCGTCATAACCAACACAATAATGATAGAGCTCACATGATACTCTAACTTTTCGCTCAAGAGGGAAGAGCCGTCCCAGGCTTGCTAGGCAAGGGACGTTCATGATGTGACACCACAGGGGATCCAAAAATATATGTATATACCTAGTCTAAGACCATGGGATTTACCTGGACGCCGACTCTACTCGGTGCTAGACACTGTTCCAAAAAAAACATGAGGCTCATATCGTAATTGTGAAATAATTCATGAATTTCATGGCCAAAGAAATCATAACATACTTTATCACACTTGAAATACATGATTATCCATGAATAGGGCCCGTGAGTCAGCTAAGTGACATAAATTCATAAATCATGAAAAACATGCATACTTATGAAAATTCATATATTTGATATTCATAAATCCATGAAGAGTGCTTGAAGTGAAACCATATCATAGATCATAAATCTCATAATTTAGGGTTAGGAAGATCAAAATCATGATAGAATTATAACTTGACTTTTCATGAAACTTTGTATAATTGGGCATAGATTGATTGAGTTTTGAAATCATAAAATAAACAATCAATTTAAATGTAAAATCTGCCCATAGATCTTAAAACAAAATTTAGAACATAAATGGAATTTACCAGTAATAAAATCAATGAGAATTCCATAATTTGGGCTTAAAACCCCATAGGATCATCAAATTACTTTAATACTTGAAATTATGAACATGGAGGGAAATTGGGACATGAAAGTGAAGAGGAACTTTCATTCACAACCCTACATACTTGGGTAATCTGATCTTACACTCTCTCTTGAAAGCCTGAAGGAATTAGAGAAGAAATTAGGAAATTATAGGCTTGATCTTCCCTTAGAAATCCTCTAGCTTGCATGCATGGGGAAAAAATGGGTTAGGATAGGTTGAGCACCCTTAAAACCCTCCTAACTAAGCTTAAAATGACATAGTTTAGGACTTAGGATCTTAGGAATTACAGATTTTCCTTTACTAACTTTGCAGGAAAAAATACAACTGCCAGGATTCATGGCTCATCTCACGAGTCATGCCCTGATCCCACGACTCGTGGTGAGATCCTTCGTCACCACTGCCTTGCTCTCCAATCTTACTTGAAGTTTCCACAGGTGTCACAATGACTTGTGCCATCATCCCATGAGTCGTTGGGACCATCCGTCACCAACACTGCCTCATCCCACCTACAGTTACAACCCGCGACTTGTGGTTTCCTACCATGGGTCATAACATCACTCATGACTTCTCCTCCTTGCCCAAAATTTTCTCCAACCTACAACCCTTCAGACAACTCGTCGTCTCTCACAATGAGTAGTGTCATGACTCATGAATTCCAAAGTTTGTCGTCCCTATATCCTCCCCACGACCCTGACCACTAGTCATACCCGCATACCACGACTCTTGGTGTGACTCATGGTCTGGACCCTGGACTCCAAGTCTTCTTCACGACTACTCCTACGGTTCGTTCCTCCTTCCCATCACTCGTACCATGAGCCATTCTGAGTCATAATCTCGAATTTTTCTGTTGTTCTCATTTTAAATTTTCAAGTCTAGTCTTAGGCACTTCCGAGGTATTAAATCCTAATCTTGAAATAATTTACTATTTAGAACTAAATAGTCTGTGCTTCGAGTATTCTTTGTGGGATTCGACTCCAACTCGTTGTTGGATTCTATATTTGCATCGATTGTTTATACTAATGGATATTAGGAGTGGATTTGAACGATATCAAAATGACATTAAATATTTTCCTCAATATAAGATGTTTCTGGAAAGATGAATATGAAAGTTCTGAAATAATATGAACTAGTTTTAAGGTAGCTCATCAATACTAAGAAAAGAGCTTCTTATATGTAAGTTAAACTTCTGAAGTTTAGCTCAATAGGTTGCCATTGGACAGGATTTGGAAGAGATTCTTTTGGTTTTAAATATCTAGGTTATCCAATTTTTCATTCTAGAAAGAAGAAGGTGTATTACAATGACTTGATTAAGAATATTATAGATAGATTACAAAGTTAGAAGGTTAGGTTCCTATCTTTTGGTAGTAAAGATTTATTAATAAAGAATTTATTACTATGCGTGCCTCTATAATTATTTTCTGCCATGGCTCCTACAAAGTACACATTAAATGAAATTCACAAAATCTTTGCTAGGTTCTATTAGAGTAATAAGGAAGAGGGCATAAGTAGACACTGATCTTCATGATTGAAAATGTGTTTGCAAAATGAAGAAGGTGGCATGAGTTTTAGATCTCCTTTTGAGGTCTCAAAAGAACTTTTTGCCAAACTTTGGTGGAAGTTAACAACACCGGTTCTCTATGGTCCAACTTCATTTGGAATAAATATTGTAAGAAACAGATTCCTTCCCTAGTTCAATGAAAAGAAGGATCCCAACAATGGAAATTAATGTTAGAAGCTAGGGATTCCATAGAAAATGCGGTTTGGTAGGAGCCTAGAAGTGGTAATGCCTATTTTTGGCATTACAGTTGGACTAGACTGACCTTTTACCGAAATTACTATCCTCAAATTTCCTTATGGGTGCATTCATTGAAACAGCTAGTGAAGGTATTAAAGTGATACATTGGAATGCAAATTTCCTAAATGAGAAGTTACCACGAGATATTTGTGGAGCATATCCTTAACAATCTTCCTATGGAAGATATTGCTTCTGAATACAATAAATCTTAGTGGTTGCTTAAAATGTTAAGAGTGCTTAGGAGAAAGTGAGACAAAAAAGAGAAATCTTGGTTTTATTTTAAAATGTGGATAGAAGGTGTCCCTTTGAAAATGTCTTTCTCTTAGTAGAGAATCTTGAAAGATAAAATCCCTGTATATGACATTGTAGCTAGGAGTGAGATTGTTGTGGTGTCTAGACATAGATGTTGTGCTAACTCACAACAAGAGACAAAGGAATATCTATTTCTAACTGGTGAATTTGGAGGAGATACACTACAACAGCAGGACTCTAGGGTCCCTCTGTGTAGCTCTAACAAGGTATAACTAAATGGTGGAATGCAGAGATAGATCACAAGTTAAATCCTTTGATACAAATTGTCCCTACAATCATGTTGTGGCATATTTTTGAAGTGGAGAAACATAGTAGTCCATGGAGGATCTACGTTAAGGAGCAATGTGACTTATGACATCGATCTTACTCTATAGCATTTAACTAAAGGGAGGTCTTCTTAGATCACAGACATACCCTACTCATGACCTCAATTAATTCAGCTCATAGAAAGATAGCCTGTACATATAAGTTGCAAGGCTATTAGCTGGAACCTACCTCCTCAGGAAGTATACAAATGCAACATTGATGTTACTGTAAAGGGTGTAAGACTAGACCTGGATCATGGGCTTTCTGCATTAAAAACTGAAGGGGGATCTTATTCATGTTAGTGTTGATACTATCCTAATCACTACTAGCCTTTTGGCTAAAGCAAGAGCAATAGAAAAAGGGATTGAATATTGTGTGAATGAACATCTACTACCTTTGATTGTAGAAATAGACTCATTAATAATGCAGCAGGTTTTGGAGGATGAATGGAATATCTCATGGACAGTTAGTATGGAAGTGTAGAGGATTAAAGAATGGAGGAGGGAGGAACATTTAGATAGTTCACATCATGAGAGAAGGCAATCAAATCTTTTAGCCAACGTTGTTTTTTTTTTGCAGGTACTATACATTACCACAACTTTCAAGATCCACCAACAAAAGCAAAAGAAATACTCAACATTAATAAATAACAAATTCCAGCTTTGAGAGTACATAGAGATAAAGGCAGAACATAAAAATACCTACGAATGTCCATATTAGTATACAAAGAGTAAATAAAATGTAAATACTGTATAGCTTAATTCACACGATTACAAATAGTCGCACATATTACAACTACCAACAACAAAGTCACTAATCAAATTTTCTAATGTTTTCATATCCAAATATTAGGTATCAATCTCTCCTTAGATTCAATTTGTTGAAAGAAAAAAATAGTGGATGTTGGCTGACTATGCCTCAATACAAACAAGTTTGGCAGAGATGTGTAAGGCTTCTTTATAATAGTTCCCACAATAATCAATGTTGATGCTATAACCCTCTAAATCAGAAGTGTGTTTCGTGTGGGTCTTCGGTACCATAGCATCCACAAGTGTTAGGATGTCTAAAGATGAAATCATCCCAAAATTTAGAGATAAATAGCTCAAGTTGATTACAGTGAAAACATCTGTTAAAAAATCATATTTCATCTTCAAAAAGCTCAAGATCGGGGGTCATGGTTTCTCGTCTCTCTACAGGTTTCTTTGTTGACCATCAGAGATCTGACAAAGATAAAGATAGCTTCTTCATGCTGACTCCTCTCGGGAACAACGACAAAAGAAGTGGCTGCAAACATGGTTGAGCAGCTGTGATCCTCGAGGTCATTGCCTCCTCAATGTAATCGATATCTGGCATGAGTTGCTTCCCGTCCACTTTTCTTTTTCTATTATTTGTTTTGTTGTTGATTTGGATCGGGTCTTGCAAACTTGGGCCGTTTATATATTGACTAATTTTATTTATTTATTTATTTATTAATAATAAGAGACATATCGTCTCAATTTTGATTAACAAATGAAAAGGATTTCTGAAACAAATACTGCGGCAATTTCCAAAAGGATATTAGATGAGATTTGATTTTTACAAGTACTATCTTATTATTTCAATCTATAAACAATTTTTTTTCTTTGTTAATTAAATTTAGGAGTTTAGACTTTTTATTAGCTTATATTCAGATTAGAAAATTATGATTTATATACACACACATATATATAAGATAATTAAATTGTTTGGTATGCTATATAATATTTTGGTATTTTAAAAAGAAATATTAAATAGGATATCGAATGTCAATTTTTTTAAAAATACATATCAAATATTTCAATTTGAATAGTAATTCCATATATACCAAAGTATGCACACCCTTTTGACTAGTGTCGATGACAGTATTAGCTCAACTCAGAGACAGAGTACAATATGAGTTATTTTATCCTACACACACTGATTCACACGTCTCCGCAACCTGCTCTATATAGAGTTTTGACATTAGATGTATGAATTAGAAACGTCTAATTTACTGAGTTTAAAGCCAGAAAATAAGGAAAGAACTGGGAGCTAGGTACTAAGTACCAGAAATTACAATGGTTTTTTTTCGTGCAAATAGTCACAGAGCTAAAAAGAACGTAGATGAAACATGAATCTCTCCTTATCTATCCGAAGTTTATTTCTAGGTTGGAAACTTAAGGAATAAATCAAAACAGAACTGCAAGAATCTAGTTTAAAAATTGAGAAAAACAACTAATACATTGTATTCTAGGGACATTTGACTAATGATACTCTACCTCATTTTGTCAGTCAAGCTTTCAATTTTTCGAGCAAGAATATTGTAGCCGTTTCTCTCCAACCTTAGACATTAACAAATTTAACATATCAGTTTTGGAATGCAAAAATCTCTGTGAAGTAATAACATTTTAACCCTGAAAAGATTGCATACCTGACACTTCTATTTCTTGTAAATCTGCATATTCATTTCCTTTGGATTTGAAGTTGTCAAAATTAAATTCTAGGTTAGAAGTTTAGTATCTGCAGCTCGAGTTTCATCCTTGCTTTTGCATGAGAATCAGCCAATTACTATCTCCATGAAAAAAATGCTATCTTGAAAACAAAATTTCAGCTATACAATATCAATTGCTGTGAACAGTATCTGCACACGACTTTCTTCTCTTTCGGATTACATAGTATGCAATCCCTCCTAAAACAAGTAATAGTACAACTCCATCAACCACTCCTACCACAATTGGAATCCATTTCTTCCAATGAGAGTGCTTATCATGATCTTGATCAGTTCCCTTTGGTACCTTGACCATATAACTCAATCTTCCATCCCTTTCTATTTGCTTTACTCCTCTAGCTAGTCCATACAGATAGCATTCTCCAGGTTTTGTGGGATCATCCTCAGAATCATCAAAAGAAAAATGTAATGCTGCAACACATGTACAGTTATCCAAGCACAAATTTGCACATATTTCTTTACTAACATTGACCTTGTAAGGATTGCTTCTTAATACACTCGTAACGCCTTGTAATTCTAGCATTTGGGACTCATCTCTTCCACAAAATCCCTCAGTTACATTTTCAGTGCAATCAGAAAGCAATCCATCTCCTCTTTTTATTAGCCTAATGCAAGAACACTTGTCTGAAAATGTACAAATACCATAAGGTTTACATGCCAAAGGAAGATCACAAGTAGTGTTTAGTGCTTGATATGAAGCTTCAAACTTTCCTTTGTCAGATGAGTAATGGTAGAATCCCAAATTCCCTGTGCTATTTCCCAATGCTAGAAATTTCAGGGGCTCTGGCTTGTCTGATGTTATCCTTCCAATTCTACGGTTTTCATTGTTGAATATCTCCAGCGCGTTAGAAGTTAACTCAACATATGTGATATTCAGGTCATCCAATTCCAAAGGTGTATATTCCCAATACGAGTACTTTGATTTTCCAGAGTACAAGTACAATGCAATCTTGTCATACTGAATCTCAAAAGAATATGACAAACTAGAGTTGCTAGGGAAAGACGTTAACCGAGTTTTTGAGCTTAGTCTCTGTCCCCAAAGCATAATATTAGTTGGGAAATTGAAACTTTGCCATTTTATCAAGTTCAAAGCATCAACTAAGACCAAATTACCTGTCCCGAGTAAGTGCAGTCTCTGCGGAGAAGTCAAATATTAGCATTCACCATTTATGTTCCAACAAAGGGCACATTATAATTTTGCCCTTTTGTAGTTTTACCTCAAGAAACATATAATTTAGCGGTTTGAGGACATAAAAATCACCCCATTAGTGTTTTTCCTCAAAGTTGCAAATTGCAGAAGCAATGTTATAATTTTCCATAAGAAAAGGCAATATTTTGTTGCATATACAATTTATCAAAAGCCATACAGTATATATGTCTTAAAATGAAAATTGACATAGAAAAGATTCAAAATTACCTTCACACCTTGTCCTGAAGTTCCAGCTCTCCATCCAACTCTGTCATCTTGACCTTTCAACAGTAAGTCTCCATATTGAGTTAGTTGAAGTGCGCATTTGTCTATTGTGTAGAACTGTGACAAATGACCAGAACTCCAAACCTTCACATCTCCCAGAAAAACGTCAAGTGAACAAGTATATTTCTCATTATTGGCTTCAACACTAATTGCAGCTCTAAAATTTGGTGCCATTTGGTTGTCAGTTTCCATTAGAAATGCCCTACCCATGAATCCTCTGCTATATGATGTTGGTATAGCAAGACTTACTTGATAACCAATGTGAACATCAGAAGTGCAGCGGCCATGAGCCAACCAGTAAATGAGAAAAACAAGCTCATAAATTTTCATGTGTGGAATGTCACTATATGCTTTTTACATCAGGTGTGTTTTCTTCTGCTGATAGGTATGGTTGTCGTTAGGTTCCTTTGATAGGAAAGTATAAACAAGATGAAAGAAAAAAAAAAGGTTGGCATGGTTATTATGTTACAAAATTAGCAGTGTCTCCCACACCTTAAAATAGTGACTTAACTATCAAGTGCTTGCTTTTTACATTCATCTCACCCTATTATTCTTATCTCCTTGTGAATCAAATATATTACATAAAAGGTACTATTAATAAGGAGACAGAAGGATTACATCCAAGTATAGTGGTTTGTGGTTAGCACTTATAACTTACCAATAAATGATGATTAAGAAAAGGAAAAGCTTTTAAAAGGTTGTAGTCATTTTTGACAGTTTGAATCAGATAAAAAAAAATATTTCCACTGTTCTCTATGGTCGACAAATATGTTTCCAATTATTGACGTTTAAAAAAAAAAGAAATCAATTACTTTTATTTTTCAAATCCACCTTTGTTGTTTTAACTAATGGACTGTTAATTAAAAACTGAACTGTTGAACATGGTTGTTGTTAGAGGATTATAGAATATAATTAGCTGTCAAAAAAGTTGATCCATATTATAATTGAATAACATGAGACACCATTCAGTATATCTGGGGCCTCGGCAGGTAGTAATGGATTGCGAAAGGGACCCATAATTCCCCCCTTGTTTTCTTAGATTACTTTTGGGTTTTGTGGCATGCCACCCTTTTGAGCGTTCTTTTGTTGAGTGAGATGAATTAGGCTCTGTGGATACCACGTGTGGTCAATTGTGAATTATACTTATGCCCATAATCTTTGCTGACTCTTTTGTGGCGTCATACTGACATATTATAAATCTCTCATAAAAGGAAATTTCCAATAAGAAAAGAAAATCTGAAACTCTACTTTGCCCATAATCTGAAAGAAGTATACTAACCTTTGGTAATACAAACAATTTACAGATAGGATGATGATGAAGAGCGCTCATCACTGTATAAATTGTTGAGCTGGCCAGAAGTTTTTATTTAATTAAATAAGTCATTAAATAATGTCACTAGGGTTGGGTGAGAGTTTGTGCTAGATCATTATTTTGTGCCAGGCCATCCATTGAATGCTCTTAAAACCGAAGATGGATCTTTGTGGTGTTATATAATTATTAAGAATAACAACTTGGTCTCAAGTTTAGGCCATAACTAATTAAATAATCTTAAACCGCTGTGATGCTTGTCAATTGTTAAGATTAACAACTTGTTCTCAAATCTCAAATATACAGTGGGATTAGGCCATAACCAGTTGAATCATTTGCATGATAGCTGCCCAATGATACTATTGACCATTAAATTAAATAGATTAGTGAATGACTTTTTCGAAATAAATACACCTATTGGGACTGTTTCTCTTGAAGTCAAGGGTCAATCGGAAACAACCTCTCTATCTCTGAGGTAGTGGTAAGGTCTGCATACATTCTACCCTGTCCAAACCCCACTTGGTGGGATTATACTGGGTGGTTGTTGTTGTCGTCGTCGTTGTATAGGGACATGACATAACTGGAAAGAAAAAATAGGTATGTATTAACTATTTAAAATATTAAAGTTAATTAGGCCGCTGCTTTTTGGAATACTTTGTTTTTTTTTAATTAAAATTGGGTGGCATGGGAACTATCTTTTCTTCTAAATACAATAGATATAATTCGTTATGCTCATTACACTGGAAACTAGTTCACTTACTAAGCTAATGTAATCATCTCCACATACAGGAATTATATGTCTCATCGTAGAGGCGTGTGACCTACCTGTGATCATGAAAGCTCAACTAGATGGTGTCAATGACAGCTAGGAAGATGTATGCGTATGAACAAGTGAGCTAAAGGACATGTAACACATGATCAAGTGAACTATAAAATAATGAAAGCATATGATACGTACTGCAGTTTAAGTGAAGGAAATATAACACCTGATCAAATGAGGCGTTTGGAAATTAAGAATTACCATACAGAACCACCATGCCATATTGTTTTGTTCTTAGTATGTTGTTCACATGTCTTTGAATTTGTTTATTAGCACTCGACTGCATATATTATTAAACTTGGATTATGATACTTTACATTCATTCTCTTGACCATTGAGAGCATAATCTACACAGTCAACTTACAAAGAAAGCCATGAGGCCATATATCAAATGAGTCATAAAGCTGTGTAAAAAGTGAATAATTGATCATTATACCTAGAAAGTTATTCACTCAAGACACATGACCTCTATTCCGAGTGAAAGCATAAAACACATGAGCAGGTAATGCCACAAGGGCATATAAAATTCGAGCCAATAATGGCATGTCATACGTAAACAGGTGACGCACAACGGGCTATGGGATAATCACTCGACTTCATGGAATATATTTGAGATACTCACCCGACATTATAAATATAATTAGGCCACAATGGACTATGGGATACTCACCCAGCTTCTTTAAACATGATTCTGCCACAAAAAGACTTATAATGTATATGCTACATATTAGCGAATCTTGAAACACATTACGTGATTCTATGGGTTCGTTTTATTCATTTCAATTAGAGGAAACACTAACAACTCATGATAGAGGGATTTAGTCACAGAGAGAACTAGGAACCACATAAGATACAATGCATTAAACATGAAGTTACATTAAGAACTTAGTTCGTTAAGCTTGTTACACTAGGGACTAATTAGGTCAACATTAAATTTGAATCATCTCAATTTAGAGGAACTAGACATTTCGTATTGGATGACATGTAACTTTTCAAATGTAGTTGTAAGAACAACTCAATTGATGGCTTATAAGGCCATATCTAGTAACATGAATATCTAACAAAAAGTACAGGAAACAACTATATGACTTATACACATGAAATCTGAAGGCTCTTATCGCATATAATCTAAGGTCTTACTGACTCATACAAGAGAAACATGTGACATAGGATAAGACTTAGTGATGTTGGGCATATTCTTATGCCCATTTTTCATATTTTACTCAAATTTAGCCTTGTTTTGAGTTCATAATCCTTATAAAATATATGAATTCATGCTTTCATGTGTCTTTATAAATGTTCTAGATGTTTTGAGCATGAAACCAAGAAAAAAGAATCCAAAAATGACCCAAGGTGCGAAGAAGAAGAGTTCATAAAAGTCGATCTAGGACTATGGCTGGCATAGTGTGCCAACACTTGTGCTTTAGAGAAATATGCACCAAAGTTGGTGCTATGGATGGCGTGGGGTGCCAGGTCCTTAGCTTCGGAGATAAGAATTTAACTAACACCATGGTGAGATGGATGGTGTGGAGCCCTAGAAGCATCCCAGACTTAGAAAATTTTCTCAACATTCTGATGATATGGATGAAGTGGGGTGCCAGAAGGGTCCTAAAGCTCAAAAATTTGACTAACACTATGATGCTACGAATGGAGTCTAGTGCTAGAGGTGTTTAGAAGTGTAGAATTTTGTCTATGTCCTTGGTGCTATGGCTGGAGTGAGGCGCCCGGAGCTATACTTCAGAGGAAAAATTGGCCCAAACTTGGGGTTGTGGATGGGGCGGCGCGCTAGACACTTGCCTAGACGGATTTTGCTGATTTTATGTTATTTACTTAAGGGTAGAAACATCATTTGAATGCTCACCTATAAATACAATATCTAGGGCATGTTCACCATATCATTCATCATTTTGTTTGATCGTAGAAGGTTGTAAATGCAGCTTTGGGGGAGAGACAAGTTCTACTTAGGTTTCTTCTTTTCTTTATTGTTTTACTGGGAAAGATGATTATGCCTATATTTTCCACTTGTCTATAGTGACTAAACGCCCATTCTAGGGTTTTGGCCATAGTTGATGCTTGACGTTTGAAAGACTGATTTATGCTAGTTTTGATTCTTCACTAAAGGTTGCTTATATTTACTTGTTTTAATTGCTTATTCACTAAACTGATCACCTTGTGAGTAAATTTGTTCGCTTTTGGTTGAACTTAGGAAAGGGACTGAAAGTGTTAAAAGTAAATGTAAAACAGGAATTCGAAGATCCTTTGGCCCATTGGTTGAAGGTTAGAAGTTTTTGTTGAGGATAGGTATATACCCTTCAATCTTGTTTGGTTGAAATATAAGTAGGCATAACCATCGTTTCATGTTTCTCCTGCGACCATAGCGATATAGGAGTTAGGGTTCATAAAGATAGTTCTTTGATGCTTGTGAGAGTGACAAAAAATGGGATAGTAACTTGCAACTAGCAACCTTAGAAAGAATCAAACTAGCGTAATGACGACCTAAAAAATCAACCTGATACGAAAGTTCCAATTCCGTAGATTTTCATGAACATTTGAAGTACAAACACGCTTGCAAAAATATTAGTCTTTAGCTAATATTACATTTCAAGTTTAGTAGTTTAATTCTCCAAACCATTACCTATTATATCTCTTTTGATACAATAGAAAAATAAAGAAATAACCTTAAAACGATTGATTTGACAAGTCTTTAAGGGATCGATAATTGATGTGCCGTGATTTTACGGCACTTTCGATGCTTAAAAAGCAAGAAACTATGCACATTCCGGGTATGTTTATGTAGATATGATGCATTTGTGTTAAATGTTGCAGGAGAACAGGTCCGGAACGGGAACTGGGCAAAGTAAGGAAAAAATGGACAAAACTATAGGCTGATACCCAGGCCACGAGTCGACATCCCTATGAACCACTCGTGCTGGGAGTCGTGGGAAGAAATTGAGCTTGATGAAGAAGATCCAGTGTTCCTCATGAGTTGAAGGCATGACTCGTTACATCTGGCAACGAGTCCTTATGACAGTCGTGGAGACTGGGAGAAGAATTTCGGAAGAATGCCCAGTGAAGACAACGAGTGACATAACGAGTCGTCAGGTGAAGTAACGACTCGTCATCAGGTACTGTGGGCATCTGTCATGTGAACTGGAGGATTTGGTGAGCCAGGGCCATTAGGGACCTAAATACTCGCTCAGGCCTAACGAGTCGTTAGGTGACCCATCACCAAGACTGGACAAATTGCTAAGAACGAGTCAAATTCATTGGGTCTCCCAACGAGTCATTACATGGCCCATTACCCTTATCGGCCTGGAGTCCAATTTTAGTTAGGATAAGATTTGTTTGGAGCTATAAATACAATATTTAGGTTTATTTTTCAGGTATAATTTATTTTTACTATCTTTCATGTAAATTTTGGTGTTCTTAACAAGCATTCTTGGTTCAAGAAACAAAGTTTGTAATTTTATTTTTTATTTTGGGAATCAAACGACATTGAAGTTTTGTTCATCGGTTTTGGTGTTTTATTCAATTCACGTGGTTTTCTTCTACAAATTTTTGTAAGTTACAATTATGATTTCTTCTAAATTCTGTGATTGTGATTATTCAAATATGAGTAGCTAACCCATAACTAGGGTTGTGGGAACCATGATGAATTAACACACATAGGTAAAACACTTAGTGATTCTTGAACGGGGTTTTATGCATGTATTGTTTTTTTCTTCATTTTAATTATTCCTTAACAGTTGAAAATGTTGGAACTCGCCTTATTCTTACTTACTGGATCAAGGGGATAGTGAATTGGAAAAGGAATTAACAACAGAGATTTGAGGCTATCACCCTCATCTAATATCTTGAACTTGTCCGGGAATAGCTAATCCGATATTATGGGTAAGGGTTAATTAAGCATACACCCGTATACGAACCAAGTTGCGTGGTGATAATCATTTAGATAGGGGATCAACCATTTAGGTGAACTTAACTTACCAATATTGCATGCTAAACATCAGAATACATCACTAGTGTAAAAGCTTTGTGGTTATGAAGTCATGAGGAACATAATCCTAGTCAATTTGTTAATTGAATACAACTGAAATTGATTTAAACATCTACTAGTCTTTACTCTTGTCCACTATTTTGTTTTTCAATTCTTTCTCCATAGGAAATAAGTAAGCCGATAGTAATAGCTAATCACATTAACTCAAGTTCTTTTCATATTCCTTGTTGGATCGACCCCAACCTTTGTTGGGTTTTATATTTGACATCGACCACTTTATATCTCAATTATGAGGTGTAATTTTTGCGACATCAAATTTTGGCGCCGTTGCCGGGGAGTATGACTAAGGCTTTTGTTAATTATGTTTGCTTTACTGTTTGTCCTTATTTTATTTTTATTTTTATTTTGTTATTTTTGTTCTTAACAGGTCTTAGGTTCGTGCATGCCAAATACTAGGAGCCAAGGTGTCACGCCCCGCCTTGGGGGGTATGACTGGCACCTGGTGCCCTATTAGGACCTGGACTGCTAAACTAGTGAGCCTAAGCACATCTGGTGCCTAGCTGGC
>JACEIK010008576.1:2093-42324 GCA_018107945.1 Datura stramonium | reverse complement strand
TTAAATCATATCCATAAAGAGAAATCACATTTTTATTCTTTGGGTAAAAACCCCATGGAATTGAATAGGAGGATTCATGATTAAATGCAAATTTGGGCATGGATGTGAAAGAATTTCACCCATTCTGAACCCTACATACCTGGAAATGGATTGACTCAAAGTTCCTTTAATACCTATCAAGAAATAGATGGAAGCTTGGGGAAGAAGACATTGAATCTCCCAAAAATCTCTCTAAAATTCTTGCATGAGAATGGGCATGCATAAAGGAATTATCTCATATTATCATACTCATAAAATATCCAAAACGACGTTTTTAGGGTCTAAAAGCGTAGAAAAGTCGAAATTGCCCTTAAAATTAAATCCCAAAAAACTGTCCCGGACGGACCAATGGCTGACCCAACGAGTCGTGATGACATACCACGAGTTGAGTCATTGAGTCCACTGCTTTATCTTGTGCCTCGTATCCTTACCACGGCTCGTCAGGACGAGTTGTTGGATCGATCGTTGTCAACTCCCTGACCAATTCAAGTTTTCCTTCCCACGAGCTTCACCATGACTTGTGGTGACATCCAACGAGTTGTGGTTTCCATCTGTTGTCTGCACTGGATCCTTCAACCCACGTACGAAGACTTGAAACAACGGGTCGTACCTCTTAACCACGAATTGTGGGATGCCCCATTGCTGCCTCCTCAGCCTAATCTAAACCTACCCACAACTGGTGATAATGACTCATTGTTCCTGACAAGGGGTTGTTGCACCGTCCATTATCTCTATTGTTTCCCTGACTTCCCAAACCACGACCGCATCCTACCACGAGTTGTAGGGTCATCCGTCTTGTGATATTTTTGCCTGTTTTCTACACTTTTCAAATCTAACTCCTGAGTCTATTCTTAGACCTTTCTGAGGTATTACAATATCTCCCGTTAGAAACATTCGATGTCATTTTCGGTATGGACTGGTTACATGCATGTTATGCCTGAGTCAATTGTAGAACCCATGCAGTAGAGTTTCGATTTTTGGGTGAACCAGTTCTAGAGTGGAAGGGTAGTTCAACTGTGCTTGTAGGTCACTTTGTTCCTATCTTAAGGCTAGGAAGATGATCTCTAAGGATAGTGTATACCATCAAATTTGGGTTAAGGATGTTATGTCCGAGATCCCCCCTCTTCAGTCAGTTCCTATAGTATGTAAGTATTCGAAGGTGTTTCTAGATAATCTACCAGGAGTCCCTCCTGAACGGAAGATTGACTTTGGTATTGACCTTCGCCATAATACACAGCTTATATCTATTCCTCCTTACAGAATGGCTCCAATTAAGCTAACAGAGTTGAAAGAGAAGTTGAAGGATCTCCTAGATAAGGGTTTCATAAGGCCTTGTAAATCCCAATATGGTGCTCCAGTTCTCTTTGTTCGAAAGAAGGTTGGTTCCCTTAGAATTTGCATTGATTATCGACAGTTGAACAAGGTCCAATTAAGAATAAGTATCCCCTCTGCAGGATAGATGACCTATTTGACCTGCTTCAGGGTGCTAAGTGATTCTAAAAGATGAACCTCATACCCGCATATAATCAACTCAGAGTTAGGTAGAGTGAGATTTTGATGACAGCCTTTCGGACTCGGTATGATCACTATGAGTGTGTAGTTATGTCTTTTGGACTAACAAATGCCCCTGTAGCTTTTATGGATTTGATGAGCAAGCTGTTCAAGTAGTATTTGGATATGTTCAGGATTGTCTTCCTAGATGATATTCTCATATACTCTCAAAGCGAAAAGGAACATGTTGCTCGTTTAAGGATTGTGTTGTAGACTCTCAAGGACCGCCAGCTGTTTGCAAAATTCAGCAACTGTGAGTTTTGGCTAAACTTTGTGGCATTTTTAGGCCATGTAGTGTCTAGTAATGGTGTGCATATGGACTCTCAAAAGATAGAAGCGGTGAAGAATTGGCCTAGGCCAGTTAATCCTTCGGATATCAGGAGCTTCTTGGGTTTAGTTGGGTAACATAGGAGGTTTGTAGAGGGATTTTCATCCATTATAGCACATTGTATTAAGTTGACCCAGATGAAGGTCAAATTTTAGTGGTCGGACACATGTGAGAAGAGTTTTCAGGAGTTAAAGACTCGACCCACATTAGACCCATTGTTGATCCTATCAAAGGGAATGAATGGTTTTGTTATGTATTGTGATGCCTCTAGGGTTGTTCTCGATTGTGTATTGATGCAACATGGTAAGGTCATTGTGTATGCCTCTAGACAACTTAAGACTCATAAGAAGAATTACCCGACACATGACCTAGAGCTGGCAGTCGTGGTATTTGCTTTGAAGATTTGGAGACACTACTTGTATGGGGTGCATGTGGATGTGTTCACGGACTCCAAGAGCCTTCAGTACGTGTTCACTCAGAAGAAACTGAATTTGTGACAAAGGAGATGGCTAGAGCTTCTAAAGGACTATGACATGAGTGTCAGATATCATCCAGGTAAGGCCAATATAGTGGCGGATTCTCTTAGAAGGCTACCAAAGGAGAGTGTGTCTTATATGGAAGATGAGAGGAAGGAGTTTGTAAAGGATGTTCATAGCCTTACTCATTTGGGGGTCGCCTTATAGATTTGGCAGGTGGTGGTGTGATTGTTCAAAATGGGTCAGAATCTTCTTTAGTGATGTAGGTTAAAGCTAGGAAAGACGAGGATCCCATTCTAGTGAAGCTAAAGGAAGTTGTCTGGAATAAGAAGGTTGAGGTTATCTCCCAAGTGGTAGACGATGTATTCTGATAGCGAAGCTGATTGCGTATATCAGTTGTTGATGACTTGACAGAGCAGATGTTGAGCGAGGCTCATGGCTCTTGATACTCTATCCATCTAGGTGCCACCAAGATGTACCATGATCTATGGGAAATCTATTGGTGGAATGGAATGATGAAGGATACAGCAGAGTTTGTGGCTAAGTGTCCGGATTGTCAGTAGCTGATGGTTGAACATCAAAGACAGGAAGGTATTCTTAAGGATATTAGCATCCCCATTTGGAAGTGGGAAGATATAAATACGGACATCATTGCAAGTTTTCCTCGTACATGTCGATAGTGTGAATCTATATAGGTGATTATGAATAGATTGACCAAATCAACCTATTTCTAACCAGTCAAAACTATCAATTAAGCTAAGGATTATGCTAGATTGTACATTTGGGAGTAGCTTTGGTTATATGGAGTTACGTTTCCCATCATATCAAATAGGGGTACTCAGTTCACCTCTCAGTTTTGGAGATTTTTCTAGAAAGGACTTGTTACTTAGGTAAAGCTTAGCACAACTTTTTACCCACAAACAGATGGTTAGGTCGAGCAGACCATTCTTACTCTTGAGGATATGTTAAGAGCATGTGTGATTGATTTCAAGGGTAGTTGGGATGATAAGTTTCCTTTCAACGAGTTTGCCTACAATAACAGTTACCACTCCAACATTTAGATGGCTCTATTTGAGGCTCTTTATGGGCGGAGGTGTAGATCACCTACTTGATGGTTTGAGGTAGGTGAGACTTCGTTGATAAGGCTAGATTCAGTTCATGAGGCCATGGAGAATGTTCAACTTATTAGAGAAAGGCTGAAAATAGCTTAGAGACATCAAAAATTATATGTGAATGTTAGACAAAGAGAGCTAGAGTTTGAGGTTGATGATTGGGTATTTCTGAAAGTGTCTCTCATGCAGGGAGTTATGAGGTTCAGGAAGAAAGTGAAGCTTAGTCCCTGATATGTTGGTCCTTATAAGGTTTCGAGATGAGTTAGAAAGGTGGCGTATGAGTTGGAGCTACCAGCAGAGTTAGCTTTTGTGCATCAAGTTTTCCATGTATCCCTATTGAAGAAGTGCATCGATGATCCTTAATTGTTCCAATGGAGAGCATAGGTGTGAAGGATAGGCTTACCTATGAGGAGGTCCCAATTGAGATACTTGATCATCAAGTTTGAGAGTGGAGACACAAAGAAGTAGCTTCAGTCAAGGTGTTGTGGAGAAATCAGCTTGTTGAGGGAGCGACGTGGAAGCTAAAGCAGATATGATGGCTTGATACCCGCATGTTTTCCCTTCTGGATCAGTTCTCGCATGAGGTATTAGCTTCCTCCTTAGTAATCTATTCATTTTCATGTCAAGATCATGTCTCTATGTTTCTTTCATATCATAGCATGTATATATGTCATGAATTGAGTTTAGTCATGTATATCAGTTCAGAGTCAGTCACTCTGTTAGTTTTCAGCTTCAGTTGTTGAATTTGGGGGTTGTAGTTCCTTCCCTAACGTTTAGTATGCTTAATCTACATTCGAGGTTGAATTTTCCTAAGGGGGAGATAATGTAACACTCTAAAAGTTCCTAAAATCAGACCCGAAGGTTAAACTAGAGAAAAGTAGGAAAATTTTACTAGAATCACAAGAAGAATCAAGGGACGAGTCATTGTACGAAACAATAACCCATTGTCTCCATTGTGGTAAGTCCCCAATTAGGATTCTCAGCAAACAACGAACCTAGCAATAACTCATTGGATGGTCCAACGGGTTGTCTTGGGTGGTCGTTGAATGGAGTTCAGAAAAGGCCTAGATCTGAGTTAGTGACAACAAAGGATGCAACAATAGGGTGGCTGAGGTGACGATGGGAGGATATGATGAGTCATTGTTTAAAGTAATGACTCATCCTGTCTCATTGTTGGTTGGAGAACCAGAAGAGTATCATGATTTCCCATGTAAGCAACAGATGGAGTGATGAGTCATGGTTTTGTATGACGACACATCTTAATCGGTCATTAGTCAGAACGTCGGTAGAGTACAAAAAGTGTGTCAAATTCAATTAATTATTCAACGAACTGTCGTATCCTACAATGAATCATTGGAGTGGTCATTGTAATTGGCAAATAGTCTTTTTATATGAATTCTCCGGGGTAGTTTCATAAATTTGCGAGTTCCTAACTTGCTAATGACGTCATTTTTGTTACACCTTGTAAGTCTTCATTAGCTAACCGATGCGTGTGTAGGTATGGAGAGAGTTCTGGAGTGCGACACATGAAGGAAAAGGCCAGGGGATGAGCATACAATTGCATTGTCGAGTGAGCGAGAGGCCGGGGTCAAAGGTGGGCGCACTAGGCGCCGCGTCGTGCAGCCTGCCCTGCGCCATGACTGGCACGTCGCGCCCCTAGCCACCACCTCACATATATATATGTTTTAAGTTCAAGTTTAATTTATTTAATCTGATTTAAGCAAAATTATGCTGTTAAACTCTATTCAATTGCAAATTCATCTTGTATAATGAGTTTCGAGCCTTTGAGAAACATCCATACGAAGTTATTTCTTGAAATCTAGCTCGGATTATCAGAGCTGCGCCGAGTAGAAGTTATGGAAACCATTTCAAATTGAGTCCTAAGCATATGCAAGTAATAGGTAGTGTTTCTACCTTCTAAATTCTTTGGAATTTGTACGTTCTGAGCCAAATTGGATGAAGTTTGATATGTAGTTAATGTCCTTAAAAGATATTGTCATTAGCCATTTTCTAGTATTGAAAATAGTTTTATTCTCTCAACGTAAGGGCTACGATTTGGAGGAATTACCAGTTTTAGGTTGGAACTATGTGGGTGAATGAAAATCGATAATTGAGTTATGTTAAGGATAACCTTTTCGTCAAGTTATCCTAGTTGTATAGTTGATACGACCTATGCCTTGTCAGTAAATTGCGAGCATGTATATTTCGAAGAGCTTCTTTAGATAAACCTGTGACTAAAATATAGCACTTCTATGGGGACTAACCCTACCTAATATAGCCTTTCGTTGACCAACCTCAGGGTTGCTAACTGTTGTCACACCCCTTTTTTTGGGCGATGGCCGAAGAACAAGCGTTTTTCCAATTGAAGTGATGGTTTTGAATGGGGATTATTTTTTATTTACAGAGTTGCCACTTGGAATTGAGTTATGGTGTTCCAAGTCACCTTATTGAATCCCTAATCAAAAGGAAGTTGACTCTTTTATTATAGGTCTGCGAACTAGAAATCCTGGTAAGGAATCATGTTGATCGAGGGGAAGGTGTTAGGCATCCCTCGAGTTCCATGGTTCTAGCACGGTCACTTAATCGACTTATGTCTGGCTTAAATTAATTTTGAATAAATTATTTATATTAATTATTCCTATGATTCACTTAAATAATGTTGAACTTTTATTAGGCTCAACCAAGAGGGTCCTGCAAAATTAAATCCCATTTTTCAGGAGGGTCCTGCTATACTAAATCTCATTATTCAGGAGGGTCCTGATAAATTAAATCTCATTTTCCAGGAGGGTCCTTCTATACTAAATCATATTATCCAGGAGGGTCCTNCCATTATCCAAGAGGGTCCTGCTATACTAAATCCCATTATCCAGGAGGGTCCTGCTAAATTAAATCTCATTCTCTATGAGGGTCCCGCTATACTAAATCCCATTTTTCAGGAGGATCCTTCTATACTAAATTCCATTACCCAGGAGGGTCTTGCTACTAATGAACCAAAATTTTCCCCTGTTTCAAAATAAAGAAAATTTGTGAGTTTTAGCTTAGTGGTTGGCTTGTGGCTTTGGCTTTCAAGGCGATTGTTCCAACACTTGTCAGGTTCAGCTCTACCTTGAGTATTCTCAGTGTGTCGTTGGCCTACTGTACTATTGACCCATGATCCAGCTATCAAAAAAATGATTTTAAACCAATATCATATCCTTGATCTCCTAATGTTTCTCAATCAAATCTCTACTTAACCTCGGTATTTCAATGAATCCAAAACTTTCCCTCATATGATAATTCATTAAATACCTTGCTCTATTTGAATCATGTTATTTCATGTGCTGGCCATTTTTCTTGCTCTCTGCAATTGGAAAGGCTAGTAGCGAGTATTGAAATCCTTTCTCACTTGTTTTTTGATACTGACTTGACTTAAAGATACGAAAAAAATAAAATGACGAAAAAGATAGAATAATAGAGAAGGATGAAATTCAACTAAAAAAATATTATTTTTTGAAATGAGATGTGAGAGAGGCATATCTGAGTGTGGTAGCCGGATCCAATGATTATGACATGTATTTTGTATCTAGCAGCCCGATCTATCCAACCAAACTAACATCAAACTCATCGAACCTCTGACTTTGAAACTGTGTTTTTTGCACTTCAACAAATCTTATCACAATCTGAGCTCTCTTTCGACTAGTAGCACCCCAAAGGGTTTTTGCCAACAAGCCTCTCTCATCTTTATTTATCTCAACTTACCATCGCCTTACAATTCCCAAAAGGGTTTTCACTAGTAAGACTCTCTCATTTTTATTTTTCTTAACTCATCAGCGCCTTATAGTGCCCAAAATAGTTTTCCAATAAGACTCTCATTTTCATTTCTCTTTGCATTGCTGAAGACTAATAATACCTAAGGTGCAAATGTCATATATCTGTAGTATGCTTAGCCTTGATACCCTAGGATAGATCATAAGATCTTTCTTTTGGTTGTAACATGGCTTTTGGACAGGATTAGAAAGAAAGGGAAGCATGAAGGCTCAAAATAACATTTAAAATAGGGTCAGAGCTTACAACTTTTGGAATCAACTCAATAAAAATAAAAATAACTTTTGCCTCAGTTTCTTTTAAAATGGGCTTTATTATACTTTTTTTATTGGATGGAACACCAGAGTAGGGCTGCCTACGCATCTCGTCGGAATAAGAATCAGGTCAAACGTAATTCATGAATTGTGATTAAAAAAAAAAATTCTTCTCATTTTTTTTCTTTTTTTCTTTTTTTTATGTGTGACTCCATTATGATTCTGAAATAAGGATATGAAAGAAAATAAACTAAGGTTCAAAAGGGATGACAAGGGATTACATAGTAGTTTGATAGCAGAATAAAATGCCTTCATCATATCAAACTTTGAAATATCAAGTACAAAGCAACATAAGCCAATTATGGAAGATAAAGGTCATACATAATATCTCTTCACAACATCGACATTGATAGTCATTTCTATTGTTTTTCCTTCTATTTCAATCAATCATTGAGCACCATTGGGCAACACCCTCTTCACAATGAGCGACCATTGCCAGTTTGGGGAGAACTTTCCCTTCACTTCAACCTGGTGGGGGAGGATGTGCTTCAATACTAACTAACCCACTTCAAAATGTCTAGGACGCACCTTTTTATTGTATGCTCGTTCTTCTCTGATATAGTTGTCTATGACATACTGATGTTAATCTCTTTTCATCAATCAAGCTTAATTGCTCCAACCGGTTCTTAACCCACTCATTATCATCAATCTCAACTTCCACAATAATTCGAAGGGATGGAATTTCGACCTCGGCAGGTATAACTGCTTCCGTTCCGTATACCAATGAATAAGGAGTTGCACCTATGGAAGTTCGAATAGTAGTGCGATAACCCAATAAAGCAAAAGGCAGCTTTTCTTGCTACTTTCTGGGACTCTGCACCATTTTGCGAAGTATCTTCTTGATATTCTTATTGGCAGCTTCTATGGCTCCATTTTCTTTTGGATGATACGGAGTGAATTTCAGTGTGCAATCTGGAACTGTTGGTATGCTTCTTTCATCAAATGACTATTGAGATTAGCAGCATTGTCTGTAATGATTATCTTTGGGACACCAAATCTGCAAATGATATTTGAATGAATAAAATCCACCAGAACTTTCTTGGTTACTAATTTAAATGTCACTACTTCTACCCATTTTGTAAAATAATCTATGGCTACCAAAATGAATCTATGGCCATTTGATGCTTTTCGTACAATCAGCCCCACCACATCCATTCCCCAGGCCACAAAGGGCCATAGAGCTGACATTGTATGCAACTCAGAGGAAGGGGAATGTATCAAATCCCCATGCACTTGGCATTCATGACATTTGCGAATGAAACGAATGGAATCTCGCTCTATGGTGAGCCAATAGTAACCTGCACGAAGTATTTTCTTTGCCAACACGTACCTATTTATATGCGACCCACAAACTCCAAAATGTATTTCGGTCATGATAGTGGAAGCTTCTCTAGCATCTACACACCTTAGAAGTCCTAAATCTGGAGTCTTCTTGTATAAGATTCCTCCGCTTAAGAAAAATCCGCTGGACAGTCACCGAATAGTTCTCTTTTGATTACCATCGGTATGTGCTGGATATTCTCCAGATTGAATATATCCTTTGATATCATGGAACCAAGGTTCACCATAAAGTTCTTCTTCAACCGCATTGCAATATGCATGTTGATTGTGGATCTATATATGTAAAGGGTCGATATGAGTCTTGTTTGGATGTTGAAGAATTGAAGACAATGTTGCCAAGGCATAAACAATCTAGTTATGAATTCTGGGAATATGTCTGAACTTTACTAATAAAAGTTATTGACAAAGACTTTGTAAGAAAACTAGATATGGTATTAGCATTAAATCACGAGTTTCCTAATCTCCCTAAATCTGGTGGAATAACAAGGCTGAGTCCCCAAACACCAATAATTCTTGAATTCCTATGTCAATAGTTAGTCTTAAACCCAAGATGCAAGCCTCGTATTCTGCCCTATTATTGGTACAGTAGAATCAAATTTGGGCTATTACGGGATAATATTCTCCTTATTCAGAGACAAGAATGACTCATATCCCAACCCCTTTTACATTATCGGCGCCATCAAAGAACAACTTCCAACCGACGTGGTTATTAGAAATAGCTTCATCAACACTCAATACTTCTTCATCAGGAAAGTATGTCTTTAATGGCTCATATCCTTTATCAATGGGTTTTTTAGCCAAATGATCTACCAAAGCTTGGGCTTTCACTACGGTTTGTGTCACGTAGACAATGTCAAATTCTGTGAGCAATATCTGTCATTTTGCAAGCTGCCTGTGGGCATGGGATTCTGAAAAATATACTTTAAGGGATCCATGTGGGAAATGAGGTAAGTAGTGTAGGATGATATGCTTCAACTTTTGTGCCACCCAAGTTAGGGCATAACATATCCTTTCGAGAAGAGTGTACTTTGCCTCATAGGTGGTATATTTCTTGCTGAGATAATAGATGGCCTGCTCCTTTTTTACTGTGATGTCATGTTGACCCAAAACACAACCAAAAGAGTTGTCCAAAATTGAAATATACAATATCAAGGGTCTTCCCGGCTCAGGGGGAACCAGTATAGGCGGATTCGATAAGTATCCTTTGATTTTGTCAAATACCACTTGACATTCTTCAGTCCATTATTCTTCAACAACTTCAAAATGGGACCGCAGGTGGTTGTGAGTTGGGCGATGAATCTACTAATATAGTTCAACCTTCCAAGTAGGCTCATCACCTCAGTTTTGTTCTTTGGCGGTAGCAATTCCTGAATAACTTTTCTTTTTGAGGGATCTAACTCGATACCACACCGACTGACTATAAATCCCAACAACTTTCCTGATGGTACTCCAAATATACATTTTGCTGGATTTAGTTTGAGATTATATCTACGGAGCCTTTAGAAGAATTTTCTCAGATCTTTGACATGGTAAGACTGCTTTTGTGATTTGATGATCATATCATCCATGTAAACTTCAATTTATTTATACATCATATCATGGAACATAGTGGTCATAGCCCTCATGTAAGTTTCTCCAGCATTTTTTAGCCCACATGGCATGACTCGATAACAATATGTCCCCCATGATGTGATAAAAGATGTCTTTCTACATCCTCATTGTCCATATTGATCTGGTGACACCCCACATAACAATATAATAAAGATGCAAGTTCATTCTTGGCACAATTGTCTAACAAAATATGGATGTTAGGTAGTGGAAAGTCATCTTTTGGGATTGTTTTATGTAGATCACGATAATCGACGCACATTCAAATTTTCCATCTTACTTTGGGAACGATACAATATTGGCCAACCACGTTGGATATTGAGTGACTCGAATGAATTTGGCCTCAAGTTGCTTTGTAATTTCCTATTTAATTATTACACTCATGTCAGTTTTAAGCTTTCTCAACTTTTGTTTTACCGAGGGGATTACCAGATTAATTGGCAACTTGTGATCTACTAGGTCAGTGCTCAAACCAGGCATATCATCATACGACCACGCAAAAACATCTTTTTAGTCAAATAAAGTCTCGATTATTGTTGAGCATGTATNCCTTAGTCTCCCTAATATTTTCACGATCTCCTAGATTGATTGTCTCTGTTTCATTCATATTAGGGTTTGATTTATTCTCAAACTATTCGTAATCCTTGCTTATTTACTTAAATACCTCATCCTCATCATATTCACCTTCTTGGTTCATTATTTCCTGATTAGATTGAATTTTATGATCTGCTGCAAATTTCGCATGCATGACATATCACTAGAATCGACATAGAAAGAATTGTACAAAAGGAAAATAAATAAGTAAATATTACACTCAAAAATAGAAAGAAGGGAAACTGCATTTCATTGAAAGGAAACATAGGAAGGTTTAAACATAAGAAAAAACGAGATAAAGATCTGAATTTACAACCCTGACATAATTTGAATTACAGAAAACAAATCAAAACAAACTACCAAGACCCCTTCTTGATAGGGAGAGAAGTGGCTTCCCAATTGTTGAGCTGGACATCAGGGCCAATAAATTGCACATCTGCATTACTGGGATCCTCCCCAATTTCAACCATATCAGCCTCGATAAATAGGTTTCGCAGATAACCAACTAGCTCCATATTAACATCAAACACTGGCTCTAGGACTGGTGACTTGGAGGATCCAATAGCACCGGCTCTAATGAAAGAATTGTGATTGGCGGGACTAGTTGGGTAAGCAACCATGATTCTTTCTTCCTCTTCTTGGCCCTCTTTCCTTCTTCAAAAGTGGGTTCATAGCCCAAACCAAAGGTACCAATGCCTTCATGTGGGCATATTGGATGAATTATTCCTTGTAAAGAAATCCTTAAACCTTTCCCTAGTTCAAAACCATACTTTACCATTTCATTCTCCACCATAATAGACGTAGGGGGAAATTATGTTCTTGGAATGAGATTCCCTCAAGGATATGCTCAACAGCCACTACCTCAATAACTTGATAAATCGGTGCCCCATCTACGTTGCCTGCCTAAATAGAGGAAATGGAGAAGTCATTGTACGTCGACAAGTCACCTTCACCATGAACAACTACTTCTTATATGACGTGTTCAAACTTTATCATTTGATGCAATATAGATTGGACTGCCCCAGCCTTATGAATCCAGGGCCTTCCCAATTGTAGGAAACATCAATGTTCAACACCTGAAAATCTATGGTGAAATCAATAGGCCCTATTGTCAGCACAAGCTCTATCTCACCAATGGCATCGGTTTTTGCTCCATCAAAAGCTCTGACACTTACATTATTGGGTAAAATCCTTTTCGGACTAACATTTAACTTCTACAAAGTTGATAGAGGACAAATATTTGCCCCAGAGTCTCCATCAATCAAGACTCGGGTGACGTAAGAATGCTCACATTTTACAGTAATATAGAGGCCTCAGTTATTCCCAATACCTTCCGCGGGTAGTTCTTCATCTGAGAAGGTGATCTTATTTACCTCAAAAATACTTCCGGTAATTTGCTCTGATTGATTCACCGTTATGTCACTTGGTACATGTGCCTCATTTAAAATCTTCATTATGGATCTACGTTGTTCATCTAAGTGTATCAACAAAGACAACAAAGAGATTTAGGCTGGAGTTTTCCTCAACTGCTCCACAATAGAATATTCTAGCGACTTCATCTTTTTCAATAATTCTTCGGCCTCTTCCTCGGTGACAGGATTCTTAATTGGCATTTGGTTATCCCTGATTTGTTTAGTGTTTCTTAACTCTTCTGGGGCAAAACATCTCCCAGAATGGGTTAATCCCCTCATTCCGTCTACTTCTGTAATGACTTTCTTCCCCTTATATGTCATCACGGTGCGGTTATAGTTCAAAGGGACTGTCTTGGAATTAACCATAAGAAGTTGTGTCACTGTTTTAATAACAATAGGTGCGATAGGAGCTCCTTTCAAAACTAATAGGGCCTTGGAGAGCATTCTTGGAACAACTATCATTGGTTTTATCTGACTTACCCTAACATTTCCTGAAGCTCCTTTCACGATTAAGCTATAATAGGGTGGCTAAGGTGATGATGAGAGGGTATGATGAGTCGTTGTTCAAAGTAATGACTCGTCCTATCTTGTCATTAATTGGAGAACTAGATGACTACATGATTTCCCCTGGAAGCAGTACATTCAAAATATTGATGCATACTTTTATGTTGTATCGTTCGATGATACAACTGTAAGTTCCCAAACTCAGTATCGTTAGCCGCTGCGATTCAGATCCTCCTTCTCAGCAGTTGAAGTGTGAGTCCTAATCATTCAAGGGCCTTATTTCATTTCTATCAGTCAGTTCATTAATTTAGCTAAACTTAGAGTTAGCTGGGGGCTTGTCCCAGCAACTCATCAGTTAGAGGGCTTTCAGACACAGAAAAAAATTTCAGACTTCAGATGTTCTTAAACTCTATGTTTTTAGTTTTATTTTCATAAATGATTTTATGATATTATTTCAATGCTTCCACTATGCATGTTTATTCAAAATACCAGTGTATGATAGACCAAGGGTTGACTTCGGGTTACTTGTGACTCCATGTATCGTGTTCCATGCAGGGTGTAGACTCGGGGGGTGACAAACTTGGTATCAGAGAACTAGGTTTAGACTATACTCAGAATGTCTAAAAGCCGCATCGAGTAGAGTCCTTTTCATAGGTGTGAAGTGCACCACACTTATTACGAGGAGTCTACAAGGTGTTATTAGGAGAACTCTCTTTTGTTCATACTCATTATCGTGCGTTAAAGTTCAATTCCATAAACATCTTTCTAACTCATGCTTTATTTCGTTTCAGTGAATCATGCCTCCCAGACGCGGTAACGGAAGAAGGGCTGGTGATGCCAATAGACCTGCCCCGCCATCCCTGGCATCCCCTTAAGATGATTCGATGTCTACCACCGAATTTAGGGCGGCCATTCAACTGCTAGCGCAAACAGTCACCAAACAGGTGAACCAACAGGTGGTTCCGGTAGCCACGAACAGGTCTGCAACAGTTGTGAAGGTGCGGGACTTCACCCGTATGAACCCTCCATATTTTTAGGGATCCAAAGTAGGGGAGTATCCCAAAGAGTTCATGGATGAGATCAAGAAGATTACCCGCATTATGGGTGTTATCTCCTCTGAGAGTGGTGACCTAGTTGCCTACCAGCTAAAAGGGGTAGCTCAATTCTGGTATGACAAATGGAAGGAGGGGAGCCCAGTGGGACCAGGACCAGTAGAGTGGCGGGCGTTCCACACAACTTTCTTGGACAAGTTTTTCCCTCGGGAGTTGAGGGAGGTAAAGATGACAAAGTTTATGAATTTGAGACAAGGCAACAGAACTGTGGAGGAGTATGCTCTGAAGTTTACCAGGTTGTCTAAGTATGCTCCAGAGATGGTAGACGAGCCAAGGGCTCGCATGTTGAAATTTGAGAATGGGGTGTCGAATTTGTTCCTCAAGAAGTGTAGGACAGTGATGTTGATCAAAGATATCGACCTCTCCAGCTTGATTGTCTATGCCCAGTAGATTGAGGGAGAAAAGCTGAAGGATATGGAGCGAAAGAATAATCCGAAAAGAATTGGCCAGTCAGATTATGGCCATCAAAGGTCTGACAGTAGCATCCGCCCACAACAGCAGCAACAACAATAGTAGCAGAGAGCCCCAACACCCAGTTCAGCCAGCGCCCCAACCTTTCGGTCCTGCCAGGATTGGAGGGGTGGGTCATCTGGCACTCATCTCAAACACACAACACCGGGAACAGGTATCCAGCTTGCCCCAAGTGTGGCAAGAACCACCCATAAGAGTGCCTACAGGGTCAATAGGGCTGTTTTGGTTGTGGATAGCTCGAACATTGACTCGGGGAGTGCCGGTCAGTCGGGCGAGGGAGATCACAATCCACCACATCATCAGCTCCAGCAGGTCGACCAGCCCAGTAGGACAACACACCAGGTACGAATGGTGATCAACACCAAAAACATTTCTATTAATTGTCTTCCCATCAGAATCAGGAGAGCTCACATGAAGTAGTCACGGGTAAGTTACGTCTCTTTCATCTTATCGTGTATTCCCTCCTAGATCTAGGAGCCACTCTTTCACTCATGACTCCCTACGTAGCAGTCCAGTTCAATATCAGTCCAGAGGTCCTCTCAGAACCTTTTTCTGTCTCCACCCCTATTGGTGAGTCAGTTAGATCTAGCTGGGTGTACAAAAACTGCCTAGTCTCGATATTGAATAAAGGCATTCCAACTGATCTCATAGAATTAGACATGGTCAATTTTGACCTTATCCTCAGCATGGATTGGTTAAACTCCAGTTATGCCTCAGTTGACTGCAGAACTAGAGTTGTCAAGTTCCAGTTTCCAAATGAACCAGAGTTAGAATGGTCGGGCAGTAATTCATCACCTAAGGGTAGGTTTATTTCCTACCTTAAGGCCCAAAAAATTATCTCCAAAGGATGTATGTATCACCTGGTTCAGGTCAAGGATTCCAACTTTTAGACCCCAACTATCCAGTCAATCCCCATGGTTAGCGAGTTCCCAGAAGTATTTCCTAAGGATCTTCCTGGAGTTCCCCCTAAACAGGAAATAGACTTTGGGATAGACCTTCTCCTAGACACTCAGCCCATCTCCATCCCTCCCTTACAGAATGGCTCCAGCTGAGCTTAAGGAGTTGAAGGAGAAGTTAAAAGATCTTCTTGACAAGGGTTTTATCAGACCCAGTATCTCTCCCTGGGGTGCTCCAGTGCTATTCGTGCGCAAGAAAGACGGCACCCTCAGATTGTGCATATATTACCGTCAGTTGAACAAGGTCACAGTCAAGAACAGGTATCCCCTACCTAGTGCACCCTAATTCAATCTCAATCACTAGTGATAAATTTTTACCAAAAAATTTGACACCCGTAATATTCAAATCCTGAATCCATCTCTGAGGCTGCTGGTCCTTCTGTCACACCCTGAGTTTATACCTTGGACACGACACGGTACTTAGGATCACAAGTGACCCAAAACAAATCCATGGTAAAGCATAATTCTAATAGGACTAATCTATTGAGAGATAATATGAAGCGGAAGATGACTAAATAAATAAGAAAATACTAAAATGATAATAAAGATATGTTCAAACACTAGAACCCATGTTGAATCTATAAATACTATTTCAAAGCCTTCTAAAAGAATTGATGAGTTGCTGGGACAAATCTCCAACTAACTCTAATATCTGAAAACTAAACTGAAAACAATAAACCAAAATGGAAACTCCCGCCCTCGGCCAATGAGGACTCACCACTGAAAGCAGCTAGAGAATCGACGAGAGAACTAGCTATGATGCTGAGGCTGGTGTTACACCCCGTAAGTTTCTAATATTTAGTCGGCCTATTCTTATGTTAGTTAAGAGTTTTAGAGTACAATACGTACGAGAAAGGACACTGAGAAAGGTCCAACGAACGTGAAATTGGGATCGCACGGGAGAAGGCCGGACTAGCTGCCCAAAAGGGCAACGTTTCATGGACCCTCCTTGGCGCGATGGCTCCACGGCATGCCAAACTTTTGGCGCGACAGGGTCCGTGCCATGGACCCCTGTCCATCGCCCCAAGTATATATAAGTCCCTCCCTTTGATTTTATTTCATTTTCCAAGTTCATATACGGCCAGGAGAGGGAAAACACGAAGGGTTGTACTAATTTTCTTCCGTTTACGCTGCCAAACACCGCCCTAATACAAATAACTTCAGGTATTGAATTATAAGCCTAGAGGGAGAATTTCTATGGAGTTATTTCATAAAAATCGCCCGACAAATCGTAACTCCGCCGAACCAAATTTCTTGGAATTGCTCCAAACTAATTTCTATATGATCACAGGCTTCAAAATGAGTATTTCTCCCTTCTGAACTTTCGAGAAATTATATGTTTTTTATCGTGTTCTGGCAAACTAAAGTATATTTGATATTTATCATTTTCGCTAAATTTAGTACTGAAATCAACTTTAAGGATCAGCCATACCATGCCTTTCGAAAGGAAGAACAAGAGAGAATTTAGCAAACACTCATATTATTGAACATAGGAAATTTTTACAAGACTCAACTAGCTGCATTCTACTCTGATTTACAATGAACACCTAGCCTTCTTTATATAGAGGTTAGGAGAATACAAGATAAGATTCCATACAAGATAGACTTTGAAAACCTTTCTAGAAAGCCTAACAAAACAAAAACGACACACCTATTTACATGGACTGATAAAGAAAAATATGGCACTCTTATTTAAAAAATCTCATCTACGAAGCCTAATAACAACAGACGCCTAATAAAACAAATGGCTAGCCTAATATGTACAGGGAAGCCCATGTGATGGAATGTGAAGTGGGACCCGCTTTCGTCCCCATATGGGTAGTAAATTCCGGCTGGTGATCTTAGGTGGTGAGCTTCTAGATTCTTGCACACGTCTTGCACACATCATCAACCATTATCCGGTGGGACAACGTTCAAAAGTGCCACTAGTGGGATTTAGCATTCTCCACCTGGATTCCATCAGAAGCCATGTTTGTCGTCGAAGAAGCTCATATCATGCAAGATTCATTTTAACGATCTTATAAAGTAGCATTTTCTGCTTGATGTTTCTGCCATGGCTTGCTCCATATGTTGACATCTCTGTGAGGGAGTATTTGATGGGCGTTCAGCCTGATATATGTGACGTCTTAAGTGATTTCATCTCTGGTGATCTCATAGGGTGCCTAATATCCTTTGCTTCTTTTTGGACTTCTTCTCAGTGAGGATGTTTATCAGTGTGGTTCCATGGCGCCAATTCTTTTGGCCAAACCTCTTTTGGAATGCACTTATTTTGCTGGAAGATAAAGCTTTGTGCTTCATAATATTCTTCTTCCAAGGAAAAAATAGATACTAGAAATCGCCAATAGAAAGAGAGTTCTGGCTTGGCATGGACTTTTCCGTCGATTAACTTTACTGGTCGATGCAACATAAATATCATTGCATTATATGAATTCTTGAAACATTGAATCCAATACTTCCGCGGCCTAAACCACTGTAGAAATATTTTCAAAGCTGGTTCGATCTTGTCAAAGTCCCTGAATACGTTTCATTTGAATTCCATCAGGATGTTATACTGGTGACATAAGTACCTGAAGAACCATAAGAGTTCCTGTGGAAAATCATTCGCAAGTGGTATGAACACGTGACAAAATGGGTATTTCGGGTTGACTCCATACGGCTTTAGGATGGATCCTCTGTATTTTCTGAAAACTCGTAGCTAATAGAATGTCCGTCTTTCGATCAGGATGGATGGATCAAATGGGTCCACATATGACCATGGATTTTGATCATGGCTACAGTTTTATCCTATTTTTTTGACAAAGCTTGGTTCTATGGATCGAATAGGTTCTACAGGAAGTTCTCTCAGTCGCTCATAGTTGGTAACCCATGAGTCAGGAAGAATTTTTACTAACGCCATGAAAATTGCTTGACTTATATTGCCAACATGAGGGATTGTGACTGATTAAAGCAGATTTGTTCAAAGAGATCTGTTCTTAAGCAGATCATGCACAACAATCCAACCCTTGATAAAGCTTGCAGCAAAACTGACCTAATCACCGGGCCCAGTTTCTCTTGCCATACCAGAAGGAAAAGTAGATTCAAGAGATACAATAAGTTCAAATGTCCAAATCCTACTGGAGGAAGATCCAAATACATCAGGAAAGCAAAATAATTTAGGAGAAAGCGTCCATGCAGATTCCAGAAGAATGACAGATGCTTTATCTGCCACAAGATTGGACATTTTGCGAAGAACTGTCCTCAAGCTAAAAGAACTATCTAGCTTCTTACCAAGATAGAAGAATCCACTGATGTCAAGGACAATGACCTTGAATCAGTCCTTTCAGCAGAAGATGAGTCGTCAGAGGACACTCTTTTCTCCATAGATGTATATGAAGAACATGGGCATGACCATTTTCAGATTTCATAGGTCGAGGAAGAAATCAATAGCATTATCAATATTCCTCAAGTCCAGCTAAAAGATTTTCAATCCAAATGGGATAAGCCAATTCGGGTCATTGCATTCATGGATACTGGTGCAGCCTCATCGCTGATGAATCCAATAGTACTTCCTGATGATCAATGGATTTCCCATTTCAAGAACTTCAACACTGCATCAAATGGAATCCTGATGACCACAGTCATCACAAAACACCCGATAACAATTGAGTTCTTTCCAGGACTAAAATTCAGAACAAAGCTATTCGGATCAGATGTCCCAGGAAAGAATCTCATAATTGGATTACATATCTTCATACGACTCAAGGATAGACTCCACAGGAGCCTATGGAATAGCGTTCAAAAAGCAATTCAAGCCATACTCAGAAGTATCACACCTTTTACAGATCATTCAGGATGAGCAGATTAGAGAAATCGAGCAACAGTTGATAGAACATTCATGTGCTGAATCTCATAACGAGTTTACAAAGAAATGCAGAAACCACTCTAGCTGAATAAGGAGTTTTTCATCAAATTCCCATTCAAGAAGAATGAAAACATCAATCCAACCAAGGCAAGCCACTTTGGCATGAACCCAGAGCACATTCAGCTTGCAAAGAAGGAGTGCGTAAACTCATGTAGTTTGTACAAATCGAGCCATTTGATTCCCAATGGGCATGCGAATCTTTCTATGTTAATAAGAGAGCTGAGTAGAAGAGAGGTAAACTTAGATTAGTCATATACTACCAGCCACTCAACCATTTCCTCCAAGATCATAAATTCCCTATACCAAATAGGCTTACCCTATTTTCACACTTAGCCAAAGCTAGATATTTTTTCCAAGTTTGATCTTAAATCTGGATTTTGGAAATTAGGGATACATCTTGAGGAAAGACCAAAAATAGGATTTTGCATTCCTAACCAATACTTCCAATGGAAAGTTATGCCATTTTGGCTGAAACCTATACCCTCTCTATTTCAAAAAGCCATGATCAAAATCTTTCAGCCAATCCTCCTCGCCTCACTAGTATACATTGACGATATCCTATTATTCAGTGATACTCTGGAGGAACACCTTGCCTTAATCCATCATTTTCATGATATAGTAAGAGCAAATGCAGTCATGCTCTGCGAAGAAAATGGTCCTTGTTCAAAAAGAGATTGATTTCTTAGGGATGCATTTTAGCAATGGAGCACACAATCCAGGTCCGCATATATGTCAGGAATTGCTTAGATTTCTAGACACCAACTTCACCACGAAGCAACTTCAATAGTTTTTAGGGATCATAAATTGTGTAAGAGATTTTATTCCTAAAGTCTTTACATATATTTCTCCACTTACAAAGATGCTCAAGAAAAATTCCCAAGCATGGGGTAAGGAGCAGGATGAAGTTGTCCAAAGAATCAAGCAGGTGTCCCAACAGGTGAAGACTCTACATATTCCTTCAGATGGAAAGAAGATACTACATACTGATGCCAGCAATGATACTAGAGTTCAATTCTTCTAGAGGAAAAAGATGGTCATAGAAAGATATGCGGATATGCTAGCAGAAGATTCAAGGATTCAGAACAATACTATCATTCCACCTTCAAGGAGATTCTTGCTGTGAGTAATGGAATCAAGAAGTTCAACTTCTTGCTAATTCACACTTAATTCCTGATCAAGATGGATATAAAGGCATTCTCGAAGATGATCCAGTTAAATCCAAAGATACTTTCACACCCGTAAATTCTCATATGGCACAATGGTTCTCACCCTATAAATTATAGGTAAAGCGCCTGAAAGGGAAAGATAATTTCCTGGCAGACTTCCTATCCTGACCGGATGAATTTGCAAAAAGGGTTTTTCTACAAAAACCCAAGAAGATGAAAGAACTAGCCGGCTAGATATTCATGATTACTAACCCACCAGGTCCTAGGTCATCAAGGCTACAAAGCCATCCACCAGACTTGTTCAGTCAATATATGGACCCATTCGATCCATCTATCTTGATCGAAAGATGGAATTTTTATGAGCTACAAGTTTTCATAAAATATGGAGGATCCATCCTAAAGACATATAGAGTCAACCCGGAATACTCATTCTATCACGTGTTCATACCACTTGCTAATGATTTTCCACAGGAACTCTTATGGTTCTTCTGGTATTTATGTTACCAATATTACATCCTGATGAAATTCAAATGCAATGTATTCGGGGACTTTGACAAGATCGAACCAGCTTTGAAAATATTTCTACAGTGGTTCAGGCCGCGAAAGTATTGGATTCAATGTTTCAAGAATTCATACGAAGCAAAGATATTTATGTTGTGTCGACCAGTAAAGTTAATTAACGGAAAACTCTATGCCGAGTCAGAACTCTCTTTCTGTTGGCGATTTCCAGTATCTATTTTGTCCTTGGAAGAAGAATACTATGAAGCAGAAAGGTTTATCTTCCAACAAAATAAGTGCATTCCAAAAGAGGTTTGGCTGAGAGAATGGGCGCCATGGAACCACACTGACAAACATCCTCACTGAGAAGAAGTCCGAAAAGAAGCAAAGGAATATCAGGCACCCTACGAGATAACCAGAGATGAAATCACTCAATCCATCACACGGATCAGGCTGAATGTCCCATCAAATACTCCATCACAGAGATGTCAACATATGAAACAAGCCCTGGCCGAAACATCAAGCAGAAAATGCTACTTTATGAGATTGTTAAAATGGAGCTTGCATGATACGAGCTTCTTTGAAGGCAAACATGGATTCCAATTAAATCCAGGTGGAGAATGCTCAAACCCACTAGTGGAACCTCCAAACTTTGTCCCACCGAATAATGGTTGATGACGTGTGCAAGAATCTGGAAGCTCACTGCCTCAGATCACCCGCCAAAATTTACTACACATATAAGGAGAAAGTGGGCCCCACTTCACATGCCATCATATGGGCTTCCTTGTAAATATTAGGCTACGAATTTTATTAGGCGTCTCTTGTTATTAGGATTTGTAGATGAGATTTTTTAAATAAGCGTGCCAGATTTGTCTTTATCATGCCATGTAAATAGGTGTGCCGAGTCTATCTTGTATGGAGTCCTATCTTGAAGTATCCTAACCTCTATATAAAGGAGGCTAGGCTATCCATTGTAAATCAGAGTAGAAAGCAACTAGTTGAGTCTTGTAAAAATTTTCTATGTTCAATAATATGAGTGTTTTATAAATTCTCTCTTGTTCTTCCTTTCCAAAGGAATGGTATGGCTGATCTTTGAAGTAGTATAGGGCCTCAACACGTCAATCAAGTAAGCTTTTTCCAAGTACAATAGTTTCTAAAGTTTATAAATAGAAAAATTTATAAGTAGAGTAGAAGATTTCTCTAGTTGTGTAGCTTGGCAAACCGTCCGGATGGATGTAGAAGCCTACCCCTTTTTGTAGGGAAATTATTTTATGTATATGATGAAATGTACTATTCAACTGACTAGGCAAGCCGTCCTCTGGGATGTTGAAGCCGGGTTTCATGGAAATCCGTCCTTCGAGATGTTGAAGCCCAGTCCCCCTTCGTAGGAAAACTATTGTGCCTGCAATCTCGCCGCCTTGCTCGTCGCTTCCTTGCCCTGTGCCTGACTTCATTATGTCAGAGCCCTCTTGTTACCCCTGTTTGGTATCAGAGCCATCCTAGGTTCTTGTCCACAGTTCCCAAAACTTTCTAAAATGACTTCCAAAATTACACGGTCAATTAAGGGCCCCTATCTAAATTGATGGATAACGAGACTCCATGAAGTCTGACTATCTCACGAATGCACAGTCTAGCATAGCCTCAGCTGATTCTATAGTATTTACCGCAAATAAATGGGTTTACTTGATCATTCGATCTACAATTACCTAAATTGAGTCATACTAGCATTGAGATTGTGGTAAGCCGGTGATGAAGTCCATATTGATCATCTCCAACTTCCACTCAGGGAGCGTTATATTCTGAGCCATACCATATGGACTTTGGTGATCGACCTTAACCTGCTTACAATTTGGACATTTAGCAACAAAGTCTGCAATATCTCTCTTCATACCATTCCACCAATAGACTTCCCTCAAGTCATGGTACATTTTGGTGGAACTTGTCTGGATTGTATAACTTGTCTTGATACCTTAAGGCACCATCTCCCCCTTGTGTGAAAACTAATACTTTCTACTTGTGGACATCTTCCTTTAACTAAAGAAAGAGGGGATTTGTGTCCTATTTTTCCTTAACCTCTACTACCAAAGATGATTCGACCCCATTCTAGACAAGCATACTTCCTTCTTCTGAATCTAGAAGACGAACCACAAAGCGTGAGAGTCTATGCATGTACTTAGATAACTCTTTCTTCTCTTACTCTACATGAGTTGTACTTCCAATAGACAGCCTACTAACAGCATCAGAAATCACATTTGCTTTACCCAGATGGTAGAGAATACTCGTATCATAATACTTAAGCAATTTGAGCCATCTCTTCTGTCTGAGACTCAACTCCTTCTGGTTGAAAATATATTGAACACTCTTATGATCTGTGAACACGTCAACATACACACCATAGAGATAACGACTTCAAATCCTTAATGCAAATATTACCGTTGTCAACTCAATGTTATGAGTCAGGTAATTCTTCTCGTGGACCTTAAGTTGTCTGGAAGAATAAGTTATAACCTTATCGTTCTGCATTAATACATAACCAATTCCGACTCTTCATGTGTACATATACTGAGTACTGAAGTTGTAACTGCTATCATACACTTTACTGACCATCTGCTGATAATTAAGACTTAATTCATCTAAATCTAATTTAAACTGAAATCTGAGTCTATACAGAGCTGAACTGAACTAATAACATGGACTAGGATAAGGGAGATGTTTTATACTATCGAGTGTCCATGACCAACTAAGGGAAATATTCTCTGCTATAGAGATTCTCTGACTGAGATAAGGAAGACATTCTCTGCTAATGAGAATCCCTGACTGAGCTAAGGGAGACATTCTCTACTAATGAGAATCCTTGACTGAACTAAGGGAGACATTCTCTGCTAATGAGAATCCCTAACTGAGCTAAGGGAGACATTCTCTACTAATGAGAATCCCTGACTGAGCTAAGGGAGACATTCTCTACTAATGAGAATCCTTGACTGACTGAGGGGAAATATTATCGGCTATGGAGAGTCTCGATAAACTAGAACATGGAGGTCACTAGTCTGACGCCATTTGTCTAGTCTAAGTCACTTCAGCTAATCGAAGACATAAGCATTAAACTATTTACAACATATTGAATTCATTTAAATTTGATTGAGGCAACTTTCTATTAAAAACAAGCCCAAAGGTCTGAAGGATCATTCTCATTCTTTATCATCATAATTCATATCATCACAGTCCCGAATCATCGTTTAAATCATACATTCTACATTCATTAGACATCTATAGGATCATATCATATTTTAAACATATCTTCAACATTGAAATCCCGTGTTCATAGCATATGGTGTATACCCTAGATTCGTGTAAGATCTATAGGTCCAAATCATACTTTAACACATACTCGAAATAATAGTTAAGGCATATACATATTTAATATTCACCCAAGACCATAAGTTCTAATCGTATCCCAACATATATATTAAATCATATGTTCTAGATGTATGGAACCCGTATGATCGACTCATTCTTTAAACATATATAATGATTTCATGGTAAGATCATGTGAATATTTTATGAACCCCACTTCGAAATTTATGCTAAATCATGGTGAAAATTCTAAAATTGTGCTTTTCATATATCATGTACATAATTTGATAAGGTGTAAATAACTTCATAAGCATATACGACTACTAACCATGACGGTTCTTAGAATTTCGGGAGAACATATGAGAATTCATGCATAAATTGAAACCCTAAAACATGTTTGTCTTGAATAAAAGGATTTGGGGTTTTTAGTGTAAAAATTTGGGGCACAAGGATGAAAGTAGGTCCTTGTTGAAAACCCACATACCTGATTAGAAAGGACTCCCAAATGGACCTTGAAGATTTCAGCTCATGAAAGGAACCCTAGATGACCCTTGAACTAGAGAGATGAAGAGGAAGAAAACTCACAGATGGTTTTTGGGAAAAATGGGGGCTTAGCCTAGTGAAAACCCCTTTAATTCAACCCTTGAAATTCCCAAAACGATATCATTTAGAAACTAGGAGCATAGGACTTTACCAATATACCTCTGAGATAAAGCTTAAAAATCTTCCCGTCAGTTACCACGACCCTCACCACGAGTAGTTGGTCCTTACCACGACTCGTGGTGACATTCGTAGCCACTGGAGAAATAATTTCTCAGCTTCTGCTTCCTCAACCAATGACCAACAAGACGAGTTATTACCTCATCCAACGACTCGTCATTACCTTCCATCGTCACCACTGGTCAAACCCTCGATTTCCTCTGAAGTGGCTACCTAGAAATTCTTGAAGTCCACACCTAGGAATGGGTAGAGCATAGTTTCAGTTGAAATACAAGAGAAGGTATCTAAACATGAAGGTATTGATAGTCCACAACTATTAGGGCTGGAACTCCCCTACCAGCATACTCAAGGTTCGACATGTCTCACAGACTTACCATCTCCCCCTTAGCTTGAAGCCATCATTATGAGGCTCCTGAATCTTTCTTAAGGTTGGGCACTGCCAACTCTTAATGTTTCCTCCACCTTTAACATTCACTGCAAAACTCATACTCACAGCTATTCACACCATACATCAACAATCTCTTATCAACACATATCACAAGGGCTCCTTATTTAATACTAGGGTTCTAGGGCTAGAAACATGCAAAGAGTAACATGAGAAATTTATAACATGCCTGTAACTACTTCTGGCGACTTGCCCTTATCCTGATGTGCTTCCAAGGCTTAGGAGCGATTTTGATGTTTTCCGCCACCTGCGCTAGATGATGCCCCCTGCTGAAATGGGCGGTTTCGGAGCTACTAAAGAGGTGGTTGAGGCTCTACTCTCACCCCGCTTAGCTTCTATGCAATCTCGGTGCTTATGACCCAACTTGCCTCACTAAAAACAAGCATCTGAGTCGACCATGCATTCTCCCAAACGGTGCTTCCCATAGCTCTTACAAGATGGATAGGCAATCTCTCTTACCCTGGGTCTATACGGAAAACTGGCTATCAAAGGTGTCAGGGCTGATGATCTCTGCTGAGGGCATAAGAGGTGTCCATCACTCGTCCTCTGAGGGGAAAACTCTAAATCTCCTGTCCTAGCCCGCTTGGCCTCTGTCTCTTTTTCCTTCACATGTTCCGCTTCTATTTGTTGAGCGAATATCACCAAACGTAGAAAGTATATTTCCTTGTGCAACATGGAAGTCTTGCACTCTTTGATCAACGAGTCTGACACTCCATTCACAAACTTACTCACACGAGCCCTCTAGTCGGCTACCATCTCCGGTCCATACTTGGACAACCAGGTAAACTCCAATGCATACTCCTGGATAGTCATGATGTTCTATCTCAAGTTGATGAACTCTGCCACCCTTGCGTCCCTCCACTCCCTAGGGAAAAACCTATCCAGAAATGCATTCATAAACTCATCCCAACTTATAGGGGCTGCTCCAACTCCCTGACTATCTCTCCACTGACAAAAACATATATGAGCGACTCTTTTCAGCTGGTAGGAGGATAAGCCTGCGCTCTCTATTCCTATCACCCCCATAATTTTGGTGATCTTTTGGGTCTCCTCCAAGAACTCATATAGGTCCTCATCCACCTTTGACCCTGAAAATTCGAGTGGGTTCATCCGGAGGAAGTCTCTTACTCTCGCTACCGCTATGTTCCCATTCTAGGGAACACAAGCCATCGCCTGTAGAATAATCTGGGCGGTCATGGCCTACACCAACATATGAAGGGTTTCCCAGAGCTCAACATGAGTAACATGGTCGTCCGTCGGGTTCGCTGGGGCTGGTGGGGCTTGCTAGCGCCCATTACCATTTTTTCTTCCATTCTCTCGTCTGGGAGGCATTATTTGCGAGTGCGTAAAGCACGAGTCAGGAGAGGAACTATTACAGTTTCATACTCTATGGACGATAAGAATCATGAAGGAAAGGGAAAATTCCTAAAACTTCTCGTAGCCTCTTCGGCATAAGTGTGGAGCGCTTCACACCCATGAAGAAGACTCTACTTAACGCGGCTTTTAGACACCCTAGGACACTCTAAACCATTGCTCAGATACCAAGTTCGTCGTGTCCCAAACATAGGTCTAGATCGAGACACGGGATAAGAAACCACGAGAGGCTCCAAGTCGACCCATTGCATGATCATAGAATAACATTAACACGACAACAACTAACCGAGTCAAACTTAAGAGGAAGCTAACTGATACATAAAACATAATCTAACAAAACTATAATACATAAACTGAATCTGTTTACGCAAGTATGAAAGCCTTTACTACACTGATGAGTTACTGTGAAAAGCCCCCAGGTAACTCCTAAAGTCTGAAAATTGAAGCATGAATGAAAATAAAAAAACATAGATAGTGTCCTCGAGAGATGAGGACTCACCATAAGCCGTTGAGATGGAATGAAGCATATCTAACCATGCGGCTTAGTCTAAAAACCTGAATCTATATCATGAAATGATATAGCACATAAAGTATGCTGTCAGTACTTGGAATGTACTGAGTATGCGGGAAGCATAAATAACTAAACATGCAAGTATACAAGAAAGAAATAAACTGAATGCATCACTGAATATATATATCCGAGCTAAAATACAATGACCTTATCTGAGATAAACATAAGTATTGAGATGAAGATTTTTATTCGAAAACAATTACTAAATTATAATTAAACGATGCATAGGAGTCACGTGCGGTACATATACTGAGTACTAAAGCTATAACTGCTATCATACACTTTACTGACCATCTGCTGATAATTGAGATGGAATTCTTCTAAATCTAATTTAAACTGAAATATGAGTCTATACATAGCTGAACTGAATTGATAACATGGACTAGGCTAAGGGAGACTTTTTCTGTTATAGAGTGTCCGTGACTAACTAAGGGAAACATTCTCTGCTAGGGAGAGTCCCTGGCTGAGCTAAGGGAGACATTCTCTGCTAATGAGAATCCCTGACTGAGCTAAGGGAGATATTCTATGCTAATGAGAATCCCTGACTGACTGAAGGGAAACATTCTTGGTTGTGGAGAGTCCCGATAAACTAGAACATGGAGGTCACTGGTCTGACGCCATTCGTCTAGTCTAAATCACTTCAGCTAATTAGAGACATGAGCATTCAACTATTTAAATCATACTAAATATCATGTTGAATTCATATAGAGATGATTAATGCTACTTTCTACTAAAAACAAGCCCAAAGGTCTAAAGGATCATTCTCATGCTTTATCATCAAATTCATATCATCATAGTCCTAAATCATCGTTTAAATCATACATTCTACATTCATAAGACATCTAATGGATCAGATCATGCTTTAAACATATTCTCAACATTTAAATCCTATGTTCTAGCATATGGTGTATACCATAGATTTATGAATCTATAATCCATCGGTCCAAATCATACTTTAACACATACCCGAAATCATAGTAAAGGCATATACATATTTCATATTCACCCAAGCCCATAAGTTCTAATCGTATCCCAACATATATATTAAATCATATATTCTAGATTTAACGAACCCATATGATTTACTCATGCTTTAAACATATATAATGAGTTCATGGTAAGAGCATGTGAATATTTTATGAACGCCGCTTCGAAATTTATGCTAAATTGTAGTGAAAATTATAAAATCATGCTTTTCATATATCATGTACATAATTTGAGAAGGTGTAAGTAACTTCATAAAAATACATGACTATTAACCATGATGGGTCTTAGAATTCAGGGAGAACATATGGAGAATTCATGCATAAATTTAAATCCTAAAACATACTTTTCTAGAATAAAGGGATTTGGGGTTTCTAGAAGGGGCACACGGATGAAATGAGTTCCTTATTTAAAACCCACATGCCTGATTAGAAAGGACTCCTAAATATATCTTGAAGATTGCAGCTCATAAAAGGAACCCTAGATGACCCTTGAACTTGAGAGATGAAGAGGAAGAAAACTCACATATGGTTTTTGGGTAAAAATGGGAGCTTAGCCTAATGAAAACACCTTTAATTCAACCTTTGAAATTCCCAAAAACGTTATTTAGAAACTGGGAGCATAGTACTTTACAAAATACCCCTGGGATAAAGCTTAAAAATCTTCCCGTCAATGACCATGACCCTCACAACAAGTTGTTGGTCCTTACCACAGCTCGTAGTGACCATTCGTGGCCACTGGAGAAATAATCTCAAGTTTTTGTTCCTCAACCAACGACCAATAGGACGAGTCGTTACCTCATCCAATGACTCATCAGTACCTTCCGTCGTCACCACTGGTCCAACCCTCGATTTCCTTCCAACAATCGACCTAATGGATCGTCTCTCCACCTAACGGCTTGTAGTCTCCATCCGTCGCTGAACTAGAAACCCTAAAATGCAACGAACAACTCTTCAAGATGACCCGTCACAGCAACCAACGGGTCGACACTTGGCTCGTCGTCTCTAGGAAGCCTGGTCTGAAAGCTCACCACGGCTCCATCCAACGGGTCATTGTTTCCCAGAACGACTTGTTCCATCCTCCCCTGATAACAAACATACTTAGCATTGAAACTCTTCCAACGACTCACCTAATGGACCGTTAGAGCACCCTACGACTTGTTGGACGAGTCGGTTTGAGAGATTTCTTTGCTGGTTTTCTGCTGAACTCCATCTAACTCTGGGGTCTGATCTTATAAATTTTTGGGTTGTTACACACTAGTATGCCCTTCTCCGCAAACCTCATGAAATACGTGAGCTTGCTTCACCTGTTGTATATGTGGCTGAGATTTCCCCCTAGACATCTTATTCAACTGATTGTGAATTGAAGCAATCTGTTTAAATAATAAAGAAATGGAATCATTCTCTAATAACTTAGTGTCTTTTGAACCAAGTTTATTCTCGCATCACCCTGCCAGTCAAGGTTGCTCTTTGAGAAGGTAATGCATAAGTATCATCATAATTCTTCTCCAAGATTTGTCCACTACTGCAACATTTAACATGATTTTAGTATGGGGTTTAGCCCTTCTAATAAAATGTGTCTTCAAACTTCATTAGATTGGTTGTGGTATTGACAATATTAAAGGAGTGCCTTAAACTACTACCAGGAAGAATACAATGCCTCGCTTTCTTCAGCGTGAAGGATATGATTTCATTTTGAAGTCTCATTGTCTTTCCAGGGAACACGAATCTAGCCAAAAATTTCTAAGATAGATCTTCCCAAGTATTGATCGAATTTGGAGGCTCCACTATCAACCACCTTTTTGCTTCTCTAAGTAAAGAGAAGGGAAATAGTGTTAGTCTGACGTAGCCATACCTGACCCTAGTAGTGATATCAGTATCATTGATCTCTAGGAAGTTGTGAATATGTCGTTGAGGATTCTCATGCCACATCCATGAATTCTCCATTAGCATGAAATAGTTGGATCATTCTCTTTTAAGCTTAAAATTTCCATTGATCGTGGTCTTAACAATTCTTTGAAGTGATGTTACCCACTAAGAATAATTCTACCTCTTGCAGTTCTACAAGATCATTATCCATCATTCTCATAGGTGTGTGCATGAGAGCGTATTGTTCTTCCAGCTCTTAGCTTGTGAAAAGTTTGTTCAAGTTCTAACCAAAATCCTTGAGTTTGTTATTACTAGCAACCCTTCTCATCAGAAAGTGAAAAAGCTAAGATCGTAACATTAACACTTGAACAATAAATATAATAATAGCTAATTCTCAATAAACCATTAGTTCAAGTCCTTGGCTACGATGCCAAGAACTTGTTACTCCCAAACTCACATGCAAGTGTACGTCGTCACCAAGTCAGTATCTGCTAGAAAGTCAAATATCATACCCATATGGACTTATTTTTATGGTTTATTATATCCAACTGCTACTAGTTAATTATGCAATTGTTTTTACCATAATTTGATTTTTATTTACTATAATCTACTGCAGAAAATGAAACTAAACTATCTATTTTATCAAGATTCTCTATCACATGTTGGAATATTAGAATTTAACACAATAGGAGATATATTTCAGAGCTATGAATTCTCTAGAAATCATTTTGAATAATCACTTGAACTGACTTTACAATTTATTGAGCTATTAATTAATGGGGTGATAGTGTTATTAGAAATTTTCTATTACTTAACTGCCTATCTATTTCATTATTCAAGCCTATACATCTATGGTCATGAATGTTACACAAACTCATCCAAAACTTTTGTGAAAATAAATTAACAAGGCAAACTAAGTATTTGTCTATCCTCGATTCAAATCATCTCCCTGATGCCTAGGTTTGAAATCATGTTCTACTTACATGCCCTAGATTTCCACTTTATTGTTCAATCTAATGTTCAAAGATGTGTTCTATTAGTGGCAAAGAAATAAAATAATCATGCTAAAAATTAGGTAAATAATTCATATGATAAATTCTCAAGACATAAATTCAAGATCCTACAACAATAATCATGCAGCTACCATAATCGTAGAACAAGAGAATTAGTGACTCGTATTCACAGCAACAACTGTAGAATGTTATTATGCAAATACACGTCTAAGAAATATGAAAAGAAGTAAAACCAATGGAAATTTTTGCTCCAAGTGGAAAATCCTTAGCAAAATATCTGAACCCCTTCAAAAACAACCTTGGGGTCTATTTATAGAGTTGAAAAAACCTACAGACAAACTCTCCAATCAAACTAGAATTCAACAAAAATTAGACGTTGAGTCATCTTTCACTATAACACGCTGACTATTATGGTGAACTTTACCGCATTGGGAACCGCAGCACACTACCGTTATCGTTTGTGCTATAGTCGACTCTTCTCTTCTCGAACTTGCTCACCGCGGTACACTAGCCATCATAGTAAATATTACCACATAAGACTTGGATAAAAATGTAAAGAACATCCATTTTTTTATCTTGTTGCACTGGCCAACGCAATGAATGACATCGCATTGGGCACCATGGTGTGGTGAACTTGCACTTCATCAACACATAGCCAGATTTTCTTCAATTTCCTTCAATTATTGTTCAATTTCATCCATAAACACACTAATTCAAAAAAATAACCCAAATTAGCATAATACTTCATAATCAACATAAGTTAGGTATATTTTATCACTAATTCATATTAAAATAAATTAGAAATGCGAATAAAGTAGTGCTAAAAGGCGTATGAACACACCTAACATCAAATATATCTAAAGACAAAGAGGATTTCTAGAAATTAAAATCAAGAGTACAATGGCATGTTGATGGAGATGCTGAAACCAGTTTTTCAACATATCTACTATTCAAAGGACCGAGAGAAACAAAATCACTAGACTTAATGATATAGTTGATAATTGGACTTATAATATTGATGATATCTCTAGAATTATCCTCAATCTCTTTACTAAGACTTACTCTACTACGTTCAATTATAGTTATGTATGTACAAGCCAATGCTCGAAACCACTAAATTCTCTCAACGAAAATGATCAAAATATTCTCATAAAAAACTAACAAGCCAAGACATCCTACTAACAATTCAATACTCAAATCTCTTAAGTCCTCGAGCCCATATGGGCTGCACCAAAATTGTTCCCAAAATTTTTGCATGAAACAAAAGAAGACATCTCCACCACCTGTTTCAATACTTCCAACATATTTACTATACTCTATAGTATCTGGTGAGAGCTCTGAGGTAACTTAAAATGGAACCGATCTGAAGCTTAAAGTTCATGGTAGATTCATTTCTTAATTTGTATTAGTTAAACTATATTCAAACAATATAAAGAAATCAAAGGCGTTCAAAGTAGAATCTCCACCTGAGATAGTCTCCTTCAGCTATGAGTTCTTCTACAGACCTCTAGAAGCTGAGATCGGAGATATTTTAGCTCGGTGAAGGATTGAAGAAGACGATTTCTCTTGTAGATTAGGATTTTATTATTTCTTTTGTCTTTGTTTCCTTTTTTTTAATGTTTTTTAGCTAGGTTTGGTCCTGTTTAGGCCTCTTTTATGTATCTTTTGGACTGTCTTCATTGGAATAAAATTGGGTCTATCGGTCTTCTAATTAAAAAAACATATTTACTATACCCCCTCATATAAATGGCACATACATCACCCTTTTTTCCAAAAAATAAGAACCTACCAATATTACTCACTATGGACCTATTAGCCTTTATAACACCATATACATGACATGCACAAAAATTATATTTAACAAAATTTGATCTGTTATATAATAATATTATTAGTCTCAACCAATGCAACTTTATTTTTGGTAGACGATCAGTGGATAATGCTATTATTGTGCAAAACGCACTGCACTCTTCCCGAAAAAGCTCTAATACTAAAAAAAAGAATATGATACTTAAAATAGACCTGAAAAAATCTTTTGATAGACAACAGAGGTCATTCATCTATAACTCCATTGAAGACTTGAACTTCACTGATTATCTCAAAAAGCTCATCATGAAATGCATAATCAAATACTACTATTACTATCAATGCGAAATCAACATAATTCTTCCAACCCACCAGGGGATCAGTCAAGAAGATTCATATCACCATACATTTTTATAATATTTACATAAGCCCTTTCTAGGAAAATAGAGTACAAAACTGAAATAGGAAAATGAAATCCAGTCAAGTTGAGCCAATCAGGGCACCATATTTCCCATCTTCTCTTTGTAGATGATATCATTCTTTTTGCATAAGCCAATATTCATAGTTCCACCTCGATTATCAATAATTTTAATGATCTGGCGATTCACTCTAGCTAATCAAATCAAATTCACTAAATCAAAAGTTGTCTTCACTGAAATGTTAATCTAAAGGAAATAAATATTAACATCTCTAATATGCTAAATATTCATACTTTACCAAACTTTAGAAAATAACTGAGGTCTTCCATGACTAATATGCACCCCAAAGGATTTCACTACCAATTTATTCTGGATATATTGAAAAGTAAATTAAAAGAGTATAAGTATAAAATGCTTACTATGGAAAGAAGATGCATCTTTGCTCAATTTGCACTTAAGTCCATCCCAGTTCACCTTATGCAGATTAATTTTCCCCCTGCTTCCACCAGAAAATATATAGATCGCATAAAAAAAAATTTCTTCTAGGAAACTACTGCTGAAAAAAGAAAAGTACCCCTAATAACTAGGAAATAGTCACCCTATCCAATAATGAAAAGGTATTGTGCCTTAGAAATGCAACTAGGACAAATATGTCCATCCTAGCAAGCCTTCTATAAAGACTTCACTATAACAAGGATAATCTATGGGTAGAAGTCCTCCAAAAAAAAATTGAATAGATCCAATCATAACATCATCCCAAAAAATAATGATTGTTATATCCTAAAGAGCTCTGCAAAAGCTAATGTCACTTTCACAAAAGGCAGCTTCATTACTAGGAAATAGTAACAAGATTAACCTTTGTGGATACAACTGGCTTTCATCGGATCATACCCTCAGGGAGATTATTCAAGGAACCCTTACAATAAAGAAGAACTCCTTATTGTGAATTTCATAATCCAAAATAATGATTAAAATACTGAATTACTTTCCTTCTCCCTAACCAAAGAGATTATAGACAATCTTGCAATTACATTGCATTCACAGTTGATGCAAATAATATTCTATACTAGATAAACTCCTTAGATAGAAGCTAAAAATAAAGGATTTGTATATGATTTATTAGACTAATATAATAGTTAGCATTAAGCCTCCCGATTTTGACCAAAAGTTGATATCGAATCACAAATATATTAACAAACAAAAAACCTTTCTCTGGCTTTTGTTACACCAACGACAATCAATAAAAATTCTCTCGCGCCACAAAAACGTCATCCTAGATTAAAACTATCATGATTGTAATACTCCTGAAAACATCTTCTACATCTTTTAAACATGCCCCAAAGAACCTATTTTATGGTCAACATTGCAACTATACACCCCCTCAGATGTTGATTCAATGAATTGATTTAGTCTAAGTGTCAATCCAAAGACTCTATGAACATCTAACATTATATTATCACCCTGTCAGTCCTAATCACCAAGGACTCTTGGCACGTATGGACCAATTGAACCAATGGCAAGTTCCAAAACTCTAGCCTTTACATTAAGGTATAAATCATTACCAATCAAGCTATTAAAAATTATCATCCTAACTACTATTTGCCAGAAAAATTTTGTTTCCAATAACAGTTAAATTTTTTTTTTTAAAAAAAGAAAGGGTTAATAGCAAGTGAATTAAGGTCAATCAACTCCTTTTCAATTTTTGTTAAGTTGATAAAATAAGGATAATAAATGTATTAAAATTATGTTAAAAATAAGAACAAGAAACGAAAATAATAATGAATAAAACCTAGAGCAAGAAACAGTAAGAAAGTTATGGATCTTTTCTTTATTCATAGAGTTTGATGAAAAAGTTTTGTTTCACAAGAGAGGGTGCAATGTCCTTCTTCTCCTATACAAGGGTTTATTTAAAGAGAAAAAAGTTATGGATACTAGTACAGAAAGGATACTTTGCCACCCGAAAAAAGCTACTATTGATAGTACTCAAGTACTCCTACATTCCTAAGATTTGGCACTAGTTCAAAGCTAATTGGTGTCAGACGAGAGACCACTACAAGCTTGCCCAACTAAGTAATGATCAGGGACTTGAGATAGTAAATCTAGCAAAAGTGTTACCGTGAATCACTTAATCACACAAGGTTTTTTAATCATATTAAGATGTTACTATTTTGTCTTGACATGTCTTCTACCTAACATTATTCTCCATCTTTTGAGTACCCACCAAGTAGATTGTTAGTTTCTTCTTTCAACAATGAAAGATTTGAATATATTCTCCCAATTTTGTCTCATCAAAGTGGAAAGTCTCTCTCCAATAAGACCTCTCACAAAGTTAATAAGCCATTTTTTGTTATTGATACCACTCCTCAACCTCATGTCTTTGTCAGTGACCATCATGAAGACAGTCTTGGTAAGGATATGGAAGGCTTTAGGTTTGCTATTGAGATCCCTCCTTTATTTGTAGTTGTAGTTGTAAATACCCCAAATATTGCAATTGGGGATGTAACAGCATGGATAGGTTGAACTTCTCTCCTCACCTTTCAGAGCTCTTCTAAAAGGAAGAGAATGTAGAACTCTAATAAACCTATGGTGGTAGAAGTCCACTCCTAACTTCTTAATTGAAAACAGATAGCTAAGATATGATGGGAGACAATGCCCATAGTAGTCATAGTGCAGGATGAAGAAGAAGATTCAGACACGAGAAGAGGTAAAGACTTCTCTAAAACTAGTAATGATAAAGTCATTTAAGGTTTCAATAGACCCAAGAGGAGAGGAGGTGGAGTGAGTCCAACTAATGGCTTCAATACACTAGGGGGATAGTGAGCACCCGAGTTTTAGATTCCAAAATAGGACCTTCGGACCCTACCCTCCCTCAGGAAATAATGGGTACTCCCAAAGGTGCTGATATGTTAAGTTGACTCCTCATAATGGCCCTGACTTTTGGCAGTGGGAAGGAACTATCTCTTAGTGATTTAGAGGATTCATTCTGCCATCTGATTGCCATTATCCTTCGGGTAATGTGAAGTTTTCCCAAGTATTCCAATTTTGTGGTGAAAAACTTAACATCTTTTTTTTCTATGCAAAGACATTCTCTTGTTGTCACTACTATGAAAGAGACTCGAGAAAAATAGTCCATTATAGAGGCACTAATTGAGAACATTGTTAATGCTTGGATTAAGTTATGCAAACTTTGGTTAATAACTTAAGAACTTTGGGAAGATATCAAGATATAGCAAGATTTGAGGACTTCCTTTTTCCTTCACTTTGAGAAGACCCATAGGGATATGGAAAAGCGCAAGGCCACACTATCTATCCTTGCCAAGTCCAATTGATTGCTCGAACTCTCAGTAAGTAGGCGATCTTGCTTATACTTCTTCAGCTACTGAAACTCTGTAGGATAAGGTTTCTCAACTGGAGAAAAATTGGCTATAGCCCAGGAACACCACTGCCAAGAAGAGGCTTCCAAAGTGAAGCTCAAGAGCCAATGTTAGGTTCTAAAGGTGTACCACAAGGTCGATAATAGAGTGGCAGAGTTGGATAGGATTTGAGTGACTTCTACAACCTAGGGTGGATACTTTTTATGAGGTTTAGAATGGTAACCTTGACCTTGCTTGTGCAATTGCTGAGGCTGAAGCTGCTGCTGTGCAAGATATGGATGGTGTGCTCTAGCGACAAAAGTTTTTGTGGCCTTTCACCTTCTTGGTTCTAGCTGAAGCTTGTGTATGGAAAATTTTAGTACCTTGGGTCCCTTGGTGATGTTATGGAAGATCTTTTCATGTCTTTGTTTACCAAGCCTCGACTACTTTTGTCCTAATCTAGCCTAAATCATCTACCCATTCGATGGTAGACTAAATAAGGTTCAAACTAGACCCTTGGATTCCTATACCTGGAATCCTTGACATTCATAGGCCTATCTTAGAATTGACCCCTTAATTTAATTGGAGTCAAGCCCCTTGGTCATCTTTTATCCACATCTTAGTTATATACCTATTATTTACCTCATTCCAAGATTTGACTGGGAATTCTTCAAATTATCCTCCAGTTTCCATGAGGCATTAGAGCTATTCAAAAAATAAAAAAAATAATTTATTTTCCTGTATAAGGCCATTGGTAAATGCGGTTTCAACCTAATCTTCTAGTATGGTAGGAAGCATCATCCTTTGCCATTGGAATCTTTCTACATAACCCAAAGAATTGTTCCTCTAGTTGCTTTATTTTTAAGTTTTCCTCTTTATGGGTTTCAACTTTCGAGCTTCATTATAAGCCTTCACAAATATCCACAAAGCATAGCAAATCAATAGTATTTTTGGGTAATAACAACTACCAAAGTAAAACTCCATTTGTGGGCATTTGACTAAAGTTCTTAAGCATCACAAATTTGATCTCATGTGGTAGCATATCATTTATGTTAATGCCGGTTTTATAAGTTGAAATATGCTCATGTGGATCCGTAGTCCCATTATTTTTTGAAACATTTGGCATTTTAAACCTTTTTGGCATGAGTGTTAGAGTTGCACTTGTCTTGAAAGACAACTTGGAGTACGTCTTTGTGTCTACTCCCCTAATGATTAGCAGAGCCCCTGGTATCTTATCCATTCGGGAATGGATCTCTTAAATAAAGATGAGAAGATCCACTCTATATGGTTCTACTAATGCATGTGCTTCTTCGAAACAATTCACACAAGCCATCGAGTCATCAGGGAGTCCCCTTGTGCCAAATTGGCTGAGTTGTTTATCGAAGTCCCAATCGCTCCTCAACCAGGTGGCACATTAGCTTAGATATGAACACTGCCGACTAAGGTGGCTATCGATTCTTCCATATGCATCATCAAGTGTTCTATATGTTTATCATGCATGCCACAACTTCCTCCAACCCATAGCTTTTCTTCTGATACATCTATGTTACTCTAGGTGATATTGTCGACCCCTTTGTGGAATGTATTGCTCTCTGTGGTACCCATCATCATTGTTGCTTGTATCCTCTAGAGTTGGATTTCCTCTTGCATATCCAATCTCATCACCTTCATTCGAAGAGGCCTTATCATCCTATTGTATATGTTTATGTTCCTCTGTATGCTCCGAAACCTGTAAGTTTAAAGGTACCTGATGTTGTTCAAATCCACTCGTAATATCAGGTGGTGCACATGATCGATGCAAATATAAAACCCAATAGAGATTTGGGGTGGAAACCTGTAGAAGCTACTCGAAGCCCAAACTAATCTAGTTCCAAACAGTAAAGTATTGCATGATTAAAATCTATTTGGATTGAGAGTATACAATTTAACTACAACTACCAAATGTATTAAGCTAGCGTTGTAATCAATTAGAGATAATTCTAGAGAAATGATCCCAATATTGGGTCGATCCCCCTAAATCACCCAATGTGAAAGAATTAAGAGAGGGCTAAGGCTGAACGTGCAAGAAATTTACTTAGGCATCCCATGGGTATCAATCAATATTATCATAGGTGTCAATCTACTTCAATTTTGTCAAATTGAATAGCACTCCATTCTACTCAACTGTTTGTTTGCTAATTGGAATTCAACCTATATTTAGAAGAATTCATTAAACAAGGGTTATGCCTTGAGTCATTGTTGATTGATTCTAACCCAATCCAAATTTACTATTTCAAGCCTCATAAGTGTAATTGAGTAGGATTTGATGATTCTCATCACCAATCACACGCTACAAAGCAAAAATTAATCAAATGTTCAATAGTCCAAACACAATTTTAACAAATTGGGATCATTAGGGTTCATAACCCTAGATCTGGGTTTAGTTACCCATTGATAGATGAAGAAGAAAAGCAAAGTAATGAGACATTCTTATCAATAGGAATTAAAATCTTCACTTGATAGATTATAATGCTCAATTACAAAAGCTAGATCTACAATATACTTGAAACTACGACTAAAATCAACTATGTTCTACTCTCTACAGTAGCTATGAACTAAGGAATGTAAAAACTCTTGAGTAATTACAATAAAAATGTAGTTATACTGTGCTCCAAAAGGCCTATTAAATTTGAACATTGGCATGCCATGTGTGTAGGGGTGGACTGTCCTTTGGACCGTCCTTTACATTTCTGCTTTTGTCTATTGATATGTCATCCTTTGAGAGACGGATTGTCCTTTGGAATGACAGTCCGTACTTCACTTGATACTGGAGAAATGCCATTCTTCCAAGCTCTGATCTAGCTATCAATTGACGGACCGTCCTTTGGGAAGACGAACTATCCTTTCAATTGTACTTTAGGGACCCAAGTTTTTCAGTTTCTAGAATCTATACTTGGGAAGGGACGGACCATTCGTCAGACTGATGTTCCATCTTTTGCCTAGTCTATTGAGCAGTTTTCTAGCCTTAGCTTGTTTCTTTATCCAATATATTAGGATCCTAAAACATAATACAATAAAGTTAGTTTCTACTTAATTTCACTCTAAATGACATGCAAAATGCTATAAAAAGAAGTAAAGATGTGTTGTTAATCTCCGAC
>JACEIK010008574.1:26020-36725 GCA_018107945.1 Datura stramonium | reverse complement strand
CAAGTGACCTACATATTGAAAATTAATATAAAAAGTATAAAATCTAAAGAGAAAATAGTTTCTATCTAAATTAAACTGTTCAAAGACTACACTGTGGATGCTATTGTGTTGTATATGAAAAGAAGATATCTTCTATTTATAGAAGTCCATAATAGTTATGGTAGAATCCTTATCCAAAGAAAAGGTTTTCTACCAAAAGTTCTTTTTGAAGTAATGCATAATCTAAATAAGATAGAAAATTCAAGATAAATCCTAACAAGAACGGCTTAAAAGTGTAAGAAACAAACCCAAGAATAAATTGGCACCGCACATCCATCTCTTGGAGGAACCAGAACCTTCCATGATGTAGTTGCCCGCTGCACAATAAGTTGGAGAAGTCTCAAGTTCAGTCGGAAAAGCACAAAATATAAAAAGAAAAGTAAGGAATAGAGAAATTAATTTCAAAATTTTAAGGCTAAAAGAACAGAGTATATAAAATAAGGCGGAAGGAGTAATTGAAATGACATGGTTACATAAGTACCATATGAACTTTGTGACAATTACAGTGTATATTAGCCGTGGGAGAGGAAGTAATGCAGATCCCATTACACCACAAGATGGGTGGCATAGTTTTAAGTAAACAGTATTAGTCAAATTAATATGTACTCAGACTAAGTATTGGTTAGTTAGTTAAGTAAGGTAGTTAACCTCCTATATATAGTTAACTTAGCAGCTGTACATTCTCATTCTCTCCATTTCAGAACTACTGTTTTTTCTCTAAATNTCCATTATGCTTGCTACCAAAGTTGCTCTGTCAGGTGAAAGGCTTGTTATTGTTGTTCGTTGATCTTGGATTATCACATGGTATCAGAGCAGAAGGAAATTGAACCGCAGGATAAACAATTTATCAAAGATTGAACAAGAAACTCAGCTACTAAATTTAGTTGCAGTATTTGAAGTTGTTGTGATCCAGCTACAATCAGGTGAAATTGGAAAGGATTCTGGAAAATCAATAACAATCAAGTTCGTCTGGGAAAAAGGTAGTTACGATCAAGATCGCAGAAGCATTGCATGTCCAAAATCGATCAAATTCATTATCTAGGTCGGATCTGAGAATTGAGTTAATGGCTGATGGAACTGTCAATACAGTTTCAGTCAATTCAGGAATTGCAACTAATAATCAGGTGCAAACAATTGATTATAATCACCCGTTTTTTCTTCACTCGACTGATGTAAGTGGATCTACTATAATTTCATTTCAATTGAAAGGCAATAAGAATTATACTGTGTGGAGTAGATCTGTACGAATTGCTCTATTAGAAAGAAATATGTTAGATTTTGTGGATGGGTCATGGAAGAATGAGTCATTTATGAAAATCTATGGTATCAATGGGAACGAATAAATGCAATAGTGCTTTCATGGCTTATGAACTCTATGACTAGTAATTTGATAGGTGGAGTAGTATATGCAACTAATGCTCAAGCTGTATGAAAATACTTGAAAGAGAGGTTTGGTAAGGTTGATGGTGCAAGATGATTCAATCTTCACCAAGAAATTGCAAGTCGTACTCAAGGTTCACAACCTGTGTCTATGTACTACACTAAACTAAAGGACTTACGGGATGAATTTGAGGCTAAAGTCCCAGCACCTGACTATAATTGTGAGAGATCAAGAGACTTTGTTCAATATCTATAGAGACAAAAGTTGTATCGATTTCTCATGAGATTAAATGAATCCTATAATTAAGCTAGAAGTCACATTCTTCTAATGATGCCTATGCCAAGTGTAAATCAGACATGTGCTATGATCATGAGTGATGATAATCAGAAAGAAATAACTAGTGCAGCTGGTTTACAGGGAGCTGCCTCCAACAAAGTTCAAGGAATGTATGATGCAAGAGATATAACATTGTATACTAGACTACTGGGAATCAAAAGTTCAAAAAGAGATTTAATCCAAACTACATTCCTAATGCATTCTATGATCACTGCAAATTTAAGGGTCACTATAAGGTAGACTGCTTCAAACTGATTGGATATCCACCATATCATCCTAAAGCAAGTCATGGTGACAATAGGTTTGGCCCACCAGACAACAGGTTTAGGAAAAGGAGAGAAGGAGTTTCCGGCACACATAATGCTCACAATGCTATGATTGAGAATTGGAGTCATACTGTCAGCTGTACTCAAGTATCCACATCTAATCCAGCCACATCAGGGGTAGCTAGAAGCACTCAGGACAGTCATCAACAAGGAGATACATATCATCAAGAAGGAGGACCAAGTTTCACCTAGTCTCAATATGCTGAAGTTTGTCAAATGTTAGAGGAGAAGAATATGTCTCACTCAGCCAACATGACAGGTACTAGTAGTGCCTTGTTAGTCTAAAAAAATCCATTAGATTGGATCATAAACTCAGGGGCTACTAATCATATGACTTCTGATCTAACAACTCTTAATGAAATAACTTTATTCAAATATGCAAATGCAAAACAACTAGTATTACCAAGTGGAGACATAACTCATGTTTCACATATTGTCTCTAGTAATATCTCATCTAAAAATAGTATTAGGAATGTGTTTTATATGCCTGCCTTCAAGTTTAGTATGCTCTCAATATCACAAGTAACTAGGAAGTTGAATTACTCAATCAAGTTTTATCTAGATTTTTGTATTTTTCAGGATCTCTTCACCGGGAAGGTGAAGGAGATTGGTAGAGAATTGGATGGTCTATACTATCTTACAAGATGCAGCACTAATTCAGCTCAAACTGCTAAAAGTGAATTATCTTCTGCACATCTGACCAATAAAAAAGAGGATATTAGTCTGTGGCATAGGAGAATGAGTATGTGTTTACCAGTGGTTTACAAAAATTCTTTTATGCAAAGAATTCTAGAATTGAATATGTTTTGAATAATTGCACTATATGTCCTTATGCAAAACAGAATAGATTACTCTTCAAGTCCAGCACAACTGGTAGCTCTAAACTTTTTGAGCTTGTGCATATGGATGTATGGAGCCCTTGTAAGACTGCTATATTTGATGGTTTTAAGTTTTTTTGACAATTGTGGATGATTTTACTAGATTTACTTGGATATTTATATCGAGACTGAAATCTGATGTTTTTCCGCATATCAAAAACTTCCTAACTCTCATGCCCACACAATATGGTCTCACTGATAAGTTGATAAGAATAGACAATGGCACAGAGTTTGTAAACTGTTTATACAAAGATCTATTTGACAAACCAGGCATTATTCATCAAAAATCTTTTCCCTATACCCCTTAATAAAATGGCGTGGTAGAAAAGAAATAGGACATTTACTAGAACTAACTAGAGTTATGAGGTTTCAAACATCAATTCCTATTAAGTATTTAGGACACTGTGTTCTGGAAACAACCTATATCATAAACATATTACCTTCTCAAGTCATTGGAAGACTATCTCCTTATGAGAAACTCAACCATAGGAAACCTTCTTTGACCCATCTTAGGGTGTTAGGATGCTTATGTTTTGTAAAGATAGTACAAAAATCTGATAAATTATAATCTAGAACTAGAACTGTTATTCTTAATTATGGGGTGTTCTGAAACTCAAAAGGGGTACATATTATATGATACTGCTAGCAATTACTTCTTTGTGAGTAGAGATGTAATCTTTAAGGAAGATATCTTTCCTTTTTCAACTACCAAGACAGACTGTCCTACTATATTTCCTACTTCTGTTCCTAACCTTGCTGATAATGAGGTTGTTATATCTATGTCTACTAATCATCAAAGTTTAGATAATATTGTAGTAACTGCAGATACTATTGATAAAAATTTCATTGAGGCACACTTGCAAGAAGTTGCATATGAAATACAAGGTGTTCCAGAGCTCTCATCTTCAGGAGGTCAACCTATGGTTCTAAGGAGGTCTAGCAGAGAGACTCATATCCACCCTGCTGGATGAAAGAGTTTGTATCTCTAACTTCTCATCATAGTGTTTCTTATACCTTGTCTAACTATTTGTCTTATGACAGGCTCTCTCTTATTTATCAATCCTATGTTGCAGCTATGTCTAGCAAAGCTGAGCCTACATCATACACAGATGTTGTGAATGAATCAAAATGGATAGAGCCATGAGGGCTGAAGTTACTTCTCTTGAGTAGAACAACACATTGGATATTGTCACTCTGCCAGATGGGAAAACCCCTATTGGATGCAGATGGATCTACAAGATCAAGTATAAAGTCAATAGTGAGATTGAAAGATTTTAAGTCAGGTTGGTAGCCAAGGGTTACAGTCAACAAGAAGACATAAATTATCAGGAAACCTTTAATCCTGTGGTTAAGATGGTAACTGTGAGAACTGTTCTAGCAATTGTTGCAGCTAGACAGTGACATATATATACATCAAATGGATGTATATAATATCTTTCTTCAAGGTGATCTCTATGATGAGATATATATGAAACTGCCACAAGGATTTAAGAGCCAGAGAGAGACCAAACAAGTATGTAGACTCAATAAATTCTTGTATGGATTAAAGCAAGCACATAGACAATGGAATGTTAGACTTGCAGAGGTCTTACTGAGATTTGAGTTTGTTCAAAGTCAATATAATTACTCATTATACACCAAGAAGATAAGCAGAGGGTCTGTGATACTGCTGATATATGTAGATGACATAATTATTACTGGAGACAGTCTAGAGTTAATCACTAAGACAAAGAGTGCTCTACAGAGTCCCAGATCTTTCAATGCCTCTACCACTCCCACGCTTACTGCTTCTATCCATACCCTGCTTGTTGAACTCATTTTTCTAATTTGATTTTTGATTTCTTGAACATCTTTACAAGTTTGTGAGGGTTTAATTTGCCTAAGAAGGCTAACGCTTTTAATTTGTAAAGACTTGGATATTGTGTTGGTTGAATGCTCAGGGATTTCATGCTTCTGAATATATAGGTAAGTGGAACTCAACAAAACTAGAGGCTTTTGGCTGTGATTTCTTGTGGTTTTGGAGAATGGTTTTTCAATTTTTTCAGTTACAGAGTGTGGCTGTGGATGTACATTTTCGCCCTTGCGCATAAGTTTCATGAGCAAAATTTAGAGGGTGTAGTTGCAACTTCACTAGCTCTTTGAAGTAGCACATCGAATTTGGGATCTTGTTTTGGATTATTGGGGAGATCTAGGAGCAGTATGATGTAATGCTATAATACATAAACAGTAAAATAGACGCACACCACTTGAGCCTGAACCAGGAAAATGTAACCACAACTTACGTACTTCAAAGTCGGGGTATTCATCGTACTATACGGTACACTTTGAAAACTTCAGTACCATAATTTTGAGTTTTAGTTTTTCAAATTATTATACTATTATAATACTGAATTTATTCAATATATTTTTAATTTTGGTTTTGATTTGTACGATATGGTAAGTAAGTAACTATAATTTATTTACATATAGTGTCAAATTATGACTTTAAAATGTTATATTTTATCAAATTGAATTAATTGATATGGTTCGATATTTTAAATTTAGTTTCGATTTATATGATATGATAAGTCACTATACGGGTTGTTCAACTGTAACTTACACAATGTAGAAAATGACTTCCACAATGACAGGTGTTGGTGAATGTATAGCAAATTACAGTTGAAAAATAAAATAAACAATAGTGAATAAATAAAATTTAGGCGGAGGCGCGGATATCTCGCTCTCTTTAAGGAAATTCAAGCCCACTGCGGTGTAATCTTCACCGATCCAACAATAATACTCTTGACTTGTCCCCTCCATGATATAACAGTCCAACAACGTCGTATGACTCAAACAACTCCGGATTAGTTGAAGAGTCCAAAGCTCCACCAAAGGAGCACCTTCCTTCAACATAAAATTACTCTCTTTTTTGTAGTGAATTAGTTGAAGACGTAGAATATTTTTCTTTGTCTCAACTCTCTCTGTCACTACGCTAACCTCCAAACATACTACAATATTTTTCACATTTATCATCTTTCTCTACATTTTTCATCTACAAACACAAGGAAGAAGACATCCTTTATATATGTGTAGTATTTCTTCCATATAGTAAATATCAAGAAGATGGATAATAACTTGAGGATTAGTGGGGTAATTAGTAGAAGATAATGTGGTTAATGGTTACATGAGTTACAAAGAAATAATGACCACATTCTCCACTTTATTTTCACTAATTATCATATACTTAATTTATAATTTTAATATTAAAATGCATAAACATCAACAACAGGAACTCCTAAAGTTTCACAAATAGAAATTTCAGGCCTTCACATCATGTTAAAATGTAAAATTCCATGAACTCCTTTAACTAGCTTGGACAAATTTATTAGCTAAATGACTTGTGAATAATGTATGGTAAAGGTATCTGAATTCAGTTGAGGTTAGCGGTACCTTTGAAACACGTTAACGACTGTACAAGATATTTTGGGACTTGATTATTTTTAATTAGCTTTTTTTCATTAACCCTAATTAATGAATAATAAGTCAGCTTTAGGATAATAGAAAACGAATTGAATTCATTTTCAGTAACCAAAGGCAGATTAGAATTTATAAATTAGGACGGAAGGACCAATTGAAACTACATAAGTACCATATGAGCTTTGTGACTATTACAGTATGTATTAGCCGTATGAGAGCAAGTAATGCAGATCCATTATACCATAAGACGGGCATCACATTGGTGATTACGCCCAAAAATGATATAATTTAATTTTTAAGCGTGGAGTCGAATTTTATAGAAAACTAATGTTAGCTATGACTGTTCAATATCAACTAAGAAGACAAATTTGAACAATAATTTTATGTTATAAAGATTAAGATTTTTATTTGAAACTACCTAACTAACAAATTTTAAAGCAGTAAAAGTTATCCACTAAAAAGGATAAAGTTGGAAACAAGACTAAGGAGATCTAGAGTTATGATTTTTCCAATTATCAGATTTCTTCTCACTATATTAATTATAATTTCACTATTTTATTCTCTACTAATCATAATTTCATCAAATCCTAAATAAGATTTTAGCTACTCATAAAAGTAGGAGAAAATTCAATAAAATTCATGACAATATAGAAATTAATAAGAAAGAGGAAAAATGTGAGTTGAATATGTTTCCCTCTCCAAGTGTGTTCTGGCCTTCAAATAATGTGTCCTCATTCAAAAGTCATTTCCTAGAGTATTTATATGATTTAGGATGTGTATGGAATCAAATAACCTAATCCAAACTCGCTTGGATAATTTTCTTGACTCGTGTGAACTCTTGCCTCGCGAGGATCACATGCGATATCGGCCAACTCCTAAATTTTTCTTTTTTCTTGGCTCATTTATTTGTCTTGCGAGACAGGAACTTGGGGGAGCTCGGTCATCCTCTAATAACAATATAATACCATAATTATGCATAAATATGAGACGATAATATAATATAAATATATACTTCCGAAAATTAATAGGCCTTTTCCAAAGAGAAAAACTGGAAAAAAAAAACAATTGGAACAAAACTGAAATTATTTTGGTTCGATGAAATTGTATGTCTTTTGTGTTGGTGAAATTACAATTACAATTAAAAAATAAAAATGAAGAAAATAAATATCTTCAGGCTGAGGCGCGGATATCTCGCTCTTTTTAAGGAGATTCAAGCCTACTGCAGCAAAACTTTACCGGTCCAGCAGTAATCTTCTTGACTTGTCCCCTCCAGGATACAAAGCCCAGCAACACTGTATTGCTCAACAAACTTTGGACAAGTGTTGAGTCCAAAACTCCACAAAAAGAACATCTTCCTTTAGCTAAAAAAAAAACTCTCTTTTACTCACTTTCTTTCGCTCTTTCTTTTTTCTTCTACTCCAACACAAGACAAGATTACCACTATTTATAGGTGAAGAATTCTTCCTTGTAATGAATTGGGAGAATGTGGGTAATAAAGTGGGTAAGTAATGGAAGAATTATGCCTTAGAAGTTACATAGGTTACAAGGCATAATGAGGTAGAATAATGAAATGGAGGTTATGGAATAGTAAAGGTCACGTTCATCATTATGAATATGAAAAATAAATATTTTTATAATATTAAAATGCCCTAAATGAAATTCCAACAATCTCCCACTCATTTTAATATTAAAGCAAGAGAGTTTATCAGTTGAAAGGAGACTATTATACATGTTGAAGGTGTACTCTCCGTTGAACCTTCACTTAGTAAAACAACAATCTTTACTCCAGAGTCGTAGTGGTCTCAGACTTGAACTATGACTGCTTAAGGGAAATAAAGTATCACTGCTTACACACAATAATCAAGGTGTTGACATGAGCTTTAATAGCCAGCACATTACGGCCTTGTGCTATCCCGATTTTCATGAGTGTCTTTGAGAACAAGCCCTATTCTCATAGAAAGCGACCTACTTCCACACTCACATAGGTGAAATCTGTCGAGAGTGCTCCTGTAAGTTTAGCACTCCACTCATATGAGCTACATATTTTCATCAAGAATTTTTTAAACTCAACCTCCACAAACCATTATAGAAAAAATGCACTCGCATCATTGCGAGGGATTAAAAAATAATAGTGCATTTCACAAAAAGTCATCATATGATTCGTTTTTCCCATTGAACCTGGTTATAGGATCTCTAGTCCCCAAGTTGAGTTTCCTCATATATGGCTCATGAATTTATAGGCTTCAATCCTATCCCCCTCGATGTGCTCCAGACCTTTTCTCTTGCTAAGGCCTTAGTTAGTGGATCTGCAAGATTATCACAAGATTTGACATAATCAATATTAATGGTAAAACTTGTCAAATATGATCCCACGGTACTGTGTTTTCTCCTTATAGGTCTGAATTTACCGTTGTAGTAACGACTTTGAACTCTACCAATTGCAGCAGTGCAATCACAATGAATTAAAATAGAGGAATTAGTTTTTCAAAATAAGGTATTTGAAATAATAAATCTCTCAACCAATTCGCTTCCTCACTAGCTGAATCTAAAGCAATTAGTTCAGCCTCCATGGTAGAGTTAGCAATAATTGTTTGCTTTTTTAATTTCCAACAAATAGCACCACCTCCTAAAGTAAAAATATAACCTATAGTAGAACAGGAATCACCAGACAAAGTGTTCCAATCTGCATCNATTTTTGTCCCAGTTAAATATCTCATAACTCTCGTTATGGCATGCCAATGTTCATTACCTGGCTTGCTTGTAAACCTGCTAAGTACTCCTACTGCATATGATATCAGGCAGAGTGCAATCAGTCACATATCTCAGACTTCCAATTAAGCTAGCATACTCTTTTTGATTTATCACATCATTTTCACTTTGTACAGGAAACAAGTGAACACTTGAATCAGAGGGAGTTACAACATGCTTGCAGTCAAGAAAATTATATTTTTTAAAAAAATTTCTCAACATAATGTGACTGGTCAAGGAAAATTCCATCACATGTTCTAGTAATTTTTATTCCAAGAATAAACTTTGCCTCACCAAGATCTTTCATATCAAAATGTCTTCTAAGAATATTCTTAGTTTCTCCAGTAACATTCATGTTAGAGCCAAATATCAATAAATCATCAACATAGAGGTAAACAATAACATGTGAATTATTCCAAGACTTATGATAGACACACTCATTTGTTTTAAAATCATTTTCAATTATACAGGAATCAAACTTCTCATGCCATTTCTTTGGTGCCTGTTTCAAGTCATATACAGATTTAGTAAATTTACATACTTTGCTTTCTTGGCCTGCTTCAATAAAACCTTCGAGTTGTTCCATATAAATCTCTTCATTTAGGTCCCCATTTAAGAAAGCGGTTTTTACATTCATTTGATGAATATCCAATTCAAAAATTGCAGCAATAGCAATTAAAAGTCTAATGGATATAATTCTCGTTACCAGAGAAAAAGTATCAAAAAATTCTAGGCCTTCTAGTCGCTTGAAACCTTTAGCAACTAGTCTAGCTTTATATTTATCAACGGATCCATCCGGTTTTAACTTTTTTTCTTAGGACCCATTTACACCCAATTGTTTTACAATCTGGTGGTAAATCAACTAACTTCCAAGTTTTATTGAAATTTAGTGATTTCATTTCATCATTTACAGCCCCTTTCCAAAAAATAGCATCATGTGAAGATAAAACTTCTTTTAAAGTATGAGGGTAATCTCCAACATTAAAAACATAAAAATCAAGACCAAAATTTTTTTCTACTCTAGCTCTTTTACTTCTTCTTAACTCAAAATCATCATTTTCTTTATTTCTCAAGATAGAAGTAGAAGAACTACGTAGTGACAAAATATTTTCTTCAGTCCTTTGACCCCCACTATTTTTAGAATCAAATAGAAATTTATTTTCATGACAAATAGCATTACCTGATTCTATTATTATATTATCTTCAAGATTAGACAATCTATAGCCTGTACTATTTGAAGCATAACCAAGAAAAGCACAAGTAGTAACTTTTTTACCCAATTTAGTAATTTTGGAATCCATTAGTCTCACATAGGCTAGACAATCCCAAACTCTTAGATATCCCAAATTTGGCTTGTGACATTTTCACAACTCAAATGGTGTTAATTTTTTTCTTTTATGAGGCACCTGATTTAACACATAACAAGCAGTCAAAATAGCTTCACCCCACAAATTTAGAGGTGCACTTGACTCAATAAGCATGTCATTAGTCAACTCAACTAAAGTTCTATTTTTCCTTTCTGCTACACCATTAGATGCAGG
>JACEIK010008574.1:2551-24368 GCA_018107945.1 Datura stramonium | reverse complement strand
CTTGAAATGAGTACCGTTGAACCGAAATGGCCTGTTAAGATCTCCCATCTTGACATTTGCAGATTTTTCATTTGTAGCCATTGAATCTCCTTAAAATTGTTGGTGAATTTACAATTACAATTGAAAAAATAAAAATGAAGAAAATAAATATCTTCAGGCTGAGGCGCAGATATCTCGCTCTCTTTAAGGAGATTCAAGCCCACTGCAGCAAAACTTTACCGATCCAATAGTAATCTTCTCAACTTGTCCCCTCCAGGATACAACAGCCCAACAATACTGTATGACTCAACAAACTCTAGACAAGTGTTGAGTCCACAGCTCCACAAAAAGAACACCTTCCTATAGCTAAAAAAAACTCTTTCTTTTAGTCACTTTCTCTCGCTCTTTCTTTTTTCTTCTACTCTAACACAAGACAAAACTATCACTATTTATAGATGAAGAATTCTTCCTTGTAATGAATTGGAAGAATATGGGTAATAAAGTGGGTAAGTAATGGAAGAATTATGTCTTAGAGATTATATAGGTTACAAGGCATAATGAGGTAGAATAATGAAATGGAGGTTATGGAATAGTAAAGGTCATATTCATCATTATGAATATAAAAAATAAACATTTTAATAATATTAAAATGCCCTAAACAAAATTTCAAACGAGGAAAAGGATCCCTTATTTATTTTGGATAGGAACAAATGTATTCAGGAGGAGTCCTCCTAAATTTAGTAATTTGTACACTAGAAATCCTAATCACCTACCCCTTTTGTACAAAATTGAACCTGCTCAATTTTCTTTAGGGAATGAGAGTCATGGTGTAGCTCTTTTCAAATGTATATATTTTTTGGATGGTAATATATAAGGTAGGGATCAATGTTAAATTCTCCGTATTTGCAGCAAGCATAATCTATGTAATCGGATTAATACCAAAATTATATATATCTACAAAATTTGAAGAACAGAAATAAAGAGAACTTCAAAAATAATACGAAACCAAATGAAAACCACTAGCATTGAGTATAATTTCCAGATATTTGGGATTGCAGAAATTTGTTTTTCCACAAGAGTTGAGTGGGCAATTTAGCCGAAGCTCTCAAAATCCTTTACAATATTGTCAAAGACTATGTACAGAAAGATGACACTAAATCTAACTGCTATTAATTAGGATTGATCAATTAGGACCCCAACAGCTCAAATACATGACTTTCCTCAGAGACTCCTCTGACTGCTTCACTTTACTGTTAGCAGAAATCAAAGAAGAAGATTGAGAAGAGATCTTCTTGGCCTGATAATATGACCTTATATTGCTCTTGGCCTGCTGATTTATGGCTCTGATGGTTTGGTTCCACCTACAGAGTCCTTGATCTTTCAGTGCTTCTACCACTCCCACGCTTGCTGCTGCTACCTATGCCCTGCTTGTTGAACTCATTTTTATAATATAATCTTGATTTTTTTTTCTTGAAACAATTGGCTAGGTTTGTGAAGGTTTAATTTCCTTAAGAAGGCTAGTGATATTGTGTTTGGTTGCATTCTCAGGGATATGATGCTTCTCAAATATATAGATAAAGTGGGGCTCAACGAAACTAGAGGCTTTGGGCTGTGGTTTTCCAAAATTTTAAGTTACAGAGTGTGGCTGTGGATGTACATTTCTCCCCTTTGCATTTAATTTTTCATGAGCAAAATTTAGAGGTATAACGCCAAAAAATTTCAGCGTGCTGACTGCTGATGTGCATAACGCCAAAATACTGAAACAATAAGATAGATGCACACGGATTTGCTAGATTAAAGAAAATCCGCTTCAGCCTAAACCATGGGAAAAGACCTTGAAAAATGAAACTAAATAAATGTTGAAATTTACTTGCTTCAAAGTATTATCATGTGAAACTCACACGCTTAAAATATAATATAACATTGTAATATGTATAACTAGTGAATCTACTCGTGCAAAGGACGATTATTTAACACATAAAGAAATTTCCAAAACTATCTACTTCTTTTTTTGTAAATATAATTAAAAATTTTAAAAAAAATATATTAAAAATTCACAAATTATTAAAGTTGAAGCTTAAAAACGTGAGTTCCTCCTTTACACATAAAATCAAGTATAATATCAACTTACTAACCGAAAGACAAGCAAATAAAATTACATAAAATAAGAAAAGTGTTACAAGTTGGGATGATTTTGAAAACTAATTACTTGAGGACATGTTAAGTTCAAAACTAATTTGGTTTTGAAAACCAAGAATCTAGTTCTCAAAACTAAGTAACCCTCTCGGTTTGGCTTTAATTTATATACGTAGTATAATTAAATAGAAAGCTCACAATATTCCATAATAATTTTTACCTCTAAAGTACTTCATAATTTTTCATATTTCAGTTAAAGAAGAAGTGTTCTTAATTAAATAATTGCGAATTCATTTATTAGGGAGACATACAAAATTATTTAAACTACAAATGCTTGTAGAAGACAAATAGAGGAGCACATACAAACAAATTTATCTGGCAAAGAAATTTTGACAAAGTAATGGCTGTAAAAATGAGAAAACAATGAGCTTGTTGAAACTTTTTCCTTCTTCCTGAAGATAGGCAAGAATGTCCTGAGTGTTTATAGTTGCTCCTCGTGTGAGTCAATTAGATTTTGCCACTTGTGCATAGCTGACAGCATGATTTCAATTCTTAGTCACAATATTATGAGCATTAGGTGTGGCAGAACTTCCTTCTCTTCTTTGTCTAAATTTGTTATCCGATGGATCAAACCTGTTATCACCATGACTTGCCTTAGGATGATTTGGTGGATATCTAACCAGTCAGTAGCAGTCTGTCTTATAGTGATCCTTAAATTTACAGTAATCACAGAAAATATTAGGATGGTAGTTTGAATTTTTTTTTTGAACTTTTGATTCCCAGCAGCTCTAGTATACAATATTGTGTCCCCTGCATCATGCATTCCTTGAATTCTGTTGGAGGCAGCTCCTAACAAACTAGCTGCACTAGTTATTGCCTTTTGATTTCATCACTCATAATTATAAAGTATGCCTAATTTACACTTGGCACAAGTATCATCAGAAGAATGTGGCTCCTAGCTTGATTATGAGATTCATTTAACCTCATGAGAAACTGATACAACTTTTGCCTCTGTAGATATTGAACAAAGTCCCTTGAATTGTCACAACTATAGCTAGGTGCAGGAACTATAGCCTTAAATTCATCCCATAAGTTCTTCAGTTTAGTGTAGTATACAGAAATAGGTTGTGATCCTTGAATGCAAGTAACAATTTCTTGGTAAAGATTGAATGATCTTGCACAATTAACTTTTCCAAACCTTTCTTTTAAATCTTTCCATACAGTTGTGCATTAGTTGCATACACTACTTCATCTATCAAATTACTAGCAACCGAATTCATAAGCCACGACAGCACTATAGCATTCACACGTTCCCATTAATGCCATTGATTTTCAGAAAATAATGACTCCTTCTTCCAAGATCCATCCAAAAACCTAACTTGTTTCTACCTAATAGAGTAATTCTCATAGATCTACTCCAGACAGTATAATTCTCACTGCCTTTCAATTGAAACACAATTATAACAGTTCTATTTACATCAGTAGATTAATAAATAACAGGTAATTATGGTCAATTGTTTGCACATGTCGTAGTTCCTGAATTGATTGGAATAGCATTGGTAGTTCCATGAGTTGCAATTGTAATTCAATTCTCGAGTCTGATCTAAGTTGTGAGTTGATCGATTCTGAACATGCAATGCTTCTGCGACCTTGGTCGCGACTAGCTTTATTGATAGATAAACTTGATTGCGACTGATTTTCCACAATCTTTTACAATCGCACCTGATTGCCATTGGATCACTAATTTGATTACTTCAACTGAATTTAATAGCTAAATTTCTTGCCTAATCTTGGAAAGTGTTTCAACAGTTCAAATTGATGCTGGCTCTGATACCATGTGATAATCAAGATCAAAGAACTATAAGAACAAGATCCATGAAAGCTCATATTGAGAGAGAGAGAGTTATAGTGAAAAAGAGTACATTTGAGAGAATCAGTACAATCGCGAAAATGATAAAAGTTTACCTGTACATTTAATGAGTTAGCTTTATGGTAGATTAACTACTTAGCTAACTAACTAATTAATTTATATTTAGTCTAAACACATATTAATCTTACTAAAATATCTACTCAACAAAATGTTCATGGAACAACTATGATAACAACCACAATAAATTAAATTCAAAAAACCAAAAGGGCTATATCATTGTGGCACTACTACAGATAGAAACATAGCACAAAATTGGTACAAAAATAAATATTTAAGAACATTCAAAAAATTTTACCATGTACTATCTAAGTTATAATATGTTGTAAATTGAATACAACAAAACAGAGTTTACTTTCAAAAGGTGAGATTCTCTGCCATTTAAATCTTGAGCAGTTGAAGAATTTTCACGAATAATATATTAACATAGCAAAATCCGGAGGCATCCCTTGTCTTTGCCATTTGAAATATACTCAAGGTTTATTGACCTAGGTCAACTATACACTAAATTTAAGGGGGTCAATTTGATTTTACCAAAATAAAATTTTATTTATGCATAGGAAAAAGAAAGGAGAAAGAGAAGGAGCCTTAAAATAAAATGTGATTAAAAGAAGTAGCGTTCTTCCTTTTAAGCAGAAAAAATGATCGTACCCTGAGATTACTTGGAACAAAAATGGATTTAAAGTTTATTTCAAACAAAATTATTAATAAATATGTAATAAATATGGTATTACATTGCTGCTATGTTAGTTGAGTATACAAAAAAGTTGCTTTGGGTTAAATAACAAACAATTATTGGGCTTAATTACATAATAAAGAACAGAAATAAATAGAGGGAGTAGTAATTGATATATTTATACATNATATTTATACATATATAATAATAATTAAATAAAAATATTAAAAAATTACCACAAAATAAGAAAAAAGATAAATAAGATTCTTGGTCAAAGAGAGATGTCACATTACTTCTTTAATGCCTAAGTTTATATTATATATAAAATTTTTAAACTGATTCTTGACCTGACAATTGGGTCGATCATATTTCAACTCTCGAGTTGATCAACTTGTTTTGGAAACTCTAGCTTGACGCTGGTCAAACTTCAAGCTCAACAAATTGTTTATTCTTAAAATGGTATAGTTGAATTTGTGATCTGACTCAAATACACCAAATTAAGATGATCATAATATGAAATTTGTATAATGAGTTTAATTAATATGGATAAGCTAGAAGAAGCTATGAATATGAAGTTAAATTATAAGAACGGAATGAGTTTGAGGTCCAATGTTGATGGCTGACAGCGCTCCCATATAGGTTTTGTTGTTATTAATATAATTTAGAACAACAAATTATAAAACACAAGAGCTTAAGAAGATAAGAGAGTTGTGTATTGCTCAGTGTGTAAATGATTACAACAAATGCTAGGAGGCTATTTATAATTAAACTCTATGATGCAGCTTCTGTGAAACTCAGCCCCGTGAAGATCCCCGCTTTATCAAATCTTCATCTGTTCAGTAATGATTGGTAGGGATCTCAAAACCTTTCACAACTTCTGGACTACTGACCTTATCTTGAAACAATTGCATCCCCGACACCTGATCATATGAACAACCCAATTAATCCTTTTCAAAAAAAAAATAAAAAAATCAAAGATGGTTCTTTTTCTTATATAATTCTTATGTATATCTTTATATCATAAAGATAAGTATAGGTGTTTTCTTTTAAATTTTCGATTGCTGGGCATTGATCGAGGGGCGATGGGTCTCGGCATAGGTCAGCATGTGTCATTCGATGTCGGCCGGTCTGCAGACACTGGCATAGTGCGCCCATGTTGCTAACTTTCAAACTTTTCGGTGTGTGTTAGCCCACAGATTTCTCGAGATTTGATTGATCGTCTCCATTAGGCCCCAAATTTTGGCTGTGCGCATCCTACGAAGCTTAATTACGAGCGCCCTATCATTTCATTTGATCGGCATCACTATTTTTCGCATAAATGAGAATTTACGAATTTTACAATTTTCGGTATATGTTAGCCACGGATTTCTCGAGATTTGATTGACCGTCTTCATTAGGCACTAAATTTTGGCTTTGCGTAGCCTACGAACCTTGATGACGAGCGCCCTATCATTTCATTTGATCGGCATCACTATTTTTCGCATAAATGAGAATTTACGAATTTTGCAATTTTCGGTATATGTTAGCCACGGATTTCTCGAGATTTGATTGACCGTCTTCATTAGGCACTAAATTTTGGCTTTGCGTAGCCTACGAACCTTGATGACGAGCGCCCTATCATTTCATTTGATCGGCATCACTATTTTTTGCATAAATGAGAATTTACGATTTTTGCAATTTTCGGTATATGTTAGCACACAGATTTCTTAAGAATTGATTGACTGTCTCAATTAGGCCTCAACTTTTGGCTTTGCGCAGCCTATGAACCTTGATGACGAGCTCCCTATCATTTTATTTGATTGGTATCACTATTTTTCGCATAAATGAGAATTTACGATTTTCGCGATTTTTGGTGTATGTTAGCTCACAGATTTCTCGAGATTATATTGACCGTCTCTACTAGGCCCCAAAATTTAGCTTTGCGCAACCTACGAACCTTGATGGCGAGCGTCCTATCATTTCATTTGATCGTATCACTATTTTTCGCATAAATGAGAATTTATGATTTTCGCGATTTTCGGTATATGTTAGCCCACGAATTTCTCGAGATTTGATTGACCATCTTCATTAGGCCCAAAATTTTGGCTTTGCGCAGCCTATGAACCTTGATGACGAGCGCCCTATCATTTCATTTGATCGGCATCACTATTTTTCGCATAAATGAGAATTTACGATTTTCGTGATTTTCGGTGTATGTTAGCCTACGGAGTTCTCGAGATTTTATTGACCGTCTCCATTAGGCCTCAAATTTTGGCTGTGCGCAGCCTACGAACCTTGATGACGAGCGCTCTATCATTTCATTTGATCGGCATAACCAATTTTCGAATAAATGAGAATTTATGATTTTCGCGATTTTCGGTGTGTGTTAGCCCACGGATTTCTCAAGATTTGATTGACCGTCGTCGTTCTGTCCCAAATTTTGGATTTGCGCATCCTACAAGGACTGGTGACGAGCGCCCTACCACTTTATTTGATCGGTATCATCATTTTTCGCATAAATGAGAATTTATGATCTTCGCAATTTTTGGTGTGTGTTAGCCCACAGATTTCTCGAGATTTGAGTGACCGTCTCCGTTTGGCCCAAAATTTTAGCTGCGCGAAGCCTAAAAGGCCTTGTGATGAGCACCCTATCACTTTATTTGATCGGCATCATCATTTCTCGCATAAATTAGAATTTATGATTTTTGCGATTTTGAGTGTATGTTAGCCCACAGATTTCTCGAGATTTGATTGACCGTATCCATTAGGACCAAAATTTTTGCTGTGCGCACCCTACAAGCCTTGATGACGAGCGCCCTATCATTTTATTTGATCGACATCACTATTTTTCGCATAAATGTGAATTTACGATTTTCGCGATTTTTCGTATATGTTAGCCCACGGATTTCTCAAGATTTGATTGATCGTCTATGTTTAGCCCCAAATTTTGGCCGGCGCAGGCTACAAGGTCTGGTGATGAACGTCCTATTACTTTATTTGATCGGCATCATCATTTTTCGCATAAATGAGAATTTATGATTTTCGCGATTTTCGGTGTATGTTAGCCCACGGATTTCTCGAGATTTGATTGACCGTCTCCATTAGGCCCCAAATTTTGGTTGTGCGCAACCTACGAACCTTGATGAAGAGCGCCCCATCATTTCATTTGATCGGCATCACTATTTTTTTCATAAATGAGAATTTACGATTTTCGCAATTTTCGGTGTATGTTAGCATACAGATTTCTCGAGATTTGATTGACCGTCTCCGTTTGGCCTCAAATTTTAGTTGTGCGAAACCTACGAACCTTGATGACGAGCCCACTATCATTTCATTTGATCGACATAACCATTTTTTACATAAATGAGAATTTATAATTTTCACGATTTTCGGTGTATGTTATACCACGGATTTCTCGAAATTTGATTGACAGTCTCCATTAGGCCCCAAATTTTGGCTGTGCGCAGCCAACAAACCCTGGTGACGAGCGCTCTATCATTTTCTTTGATCGGCATAACCATTTTTCGAATAAATGAGAATTTGTGATTTTCGCGATTTTCGGTGTGTGTTAGACCACAGGTTTCACGAGATTTGATTGACCGTCGCCGTTCTGCCCCAAATTTTGGATTTTCGCAGCCTACAAAGCCTGGTGACGAGCGCCCTACCACTTTAATTGATCGGAATCATCATTTTTCGCATAAATGAGAATTTATAATTTTTACGATTTTCGGTGTTTGTTAGCCCACGGATTTCTCGAGATTTGATTGACCTTCTCTGTTTGGCCCAAAATTTTAGTTGCGTGGAGCCTAAAAGGCCTGGTGATGAGCACCCTATCACTTTATCTGATCGGCATCATTATTTTTCGCATAAATGAGAATTTATAATTTTCGCGATTTTTGATGTATGTTAGCCCACAAATTTCTCGAGATTTGATTGACCGTCTCCATTAGGCCTAAAAATTTGGCTGTGCGCACCCTACAAACCTAAATGACGAGCTCCCTATCACTTTATTTGATCGGCATAACCATTTTTCGAATAAATGAGAATTTACGATTTTTGCGATTTTCAGTGTATGTTAGCCCACATATATTTCTCGAGATTTGATTGACCGTCTGGCCCCAAATTTTTGACTGTGCGCAGGCTAGAAGGCCTGGTGACGAGCGCCCTATCACTTTATTTGATCGGCATCATAAATTTTCGTATAAATGAGAATTTATAATTTTTGCGATTTTCTGTGTATGTTAGCCCATGGATTTCTCGAGATTTGATTGACCGTCTCCATTAGGCCCCAAATTTTGGATATGCGCAGCCTATGAACCTTGATGATGAGCACCCTATAATTTTATTTGATCGGCATCACTATTTGTGGCATAAATGAGAATATATGACTTTTGCGATTTTCGATGTATGTTAGCCCACGGATTCCTCGAGATTTGATTGACGTCATCGTTAGGCCGCAAATTTTGGTTGTGCGTAGCCTACAAGGCCCGGTGAAGAGCGCCCTATCACTTTATTTGATCGGCATAACCATTTTTAGCATAAATGAGAATTTATGATTTTCGCGAATTTCGGTGTGGGTTAGCCCTTTAATCACAAAATAAGAATTGCCGAGATGTAAGTCTTTTGATGAGATCTTACATAATGTTTTGAAAACTGTAATATTATCACCAAAAAAGAGTTCATTAGTGGCACATTATTTTAATGATCATAACTTTGGGCTGGATTATCCATTTTACCCAAAAAAAATTCATTTTGTGTATTTTTTCGAGATCTATCTGGAAAAACTGCCGCAAGACTGTTTGGCGGAGACAATTTTCTCAAAATATGCCTCTATCACAGTCATTTAACATTTTTTCCAATTTGGTTAACAGTTTTAATTTAAAAACTGGTCCTAACGACCCACCACAACCGACACCACCATGACAAACGTCCATGGCAGGCCAGCACTACCACCATCAATCTCTAGCATTTTCTTTATAGCATAAGGATAAGCATAGGTGTTCCCTTTTAAATTTTCGCTCGCTGGGTATTGATCGAGGGGAGTTGGGTCTCGGCATAGGTCACCATGTGTCATCCGATGTCGGTCGGTCTGCCGACACTGGCATAGTGCGTCAATGTTGCTAACTTTCAAACTTTTTGGTGTGTGTTAGCCACGGATTTTTCGAGATTTGATTGACCGTCTCCATTAGGCCCCAAATTTTGGTTGTGCGCAGCCTACGAACCTTGATGACGAGCTCCCTATCATTTCATTTGATCGGCATCACTATTTTTCGCATAAATGAGAATTTACTATTTTCGCGATCTTCGGTGTATGTTAGCCCACGGATTTCTCGAAATTTGATTGACCGTCTCCGTTAGACCCCAAATTTTGGTCGTGCGTAGCCTACAAGGCTTGGAGACGAGCTCTCTATCACTTTATTTAATCCGCATAACCATTTTTCGCATAAATGAGAATTTATGATTTTCGCAATTTTCGGTGTGTGTTAGCCCTTTAATAAAAAAATAAGTACTGTCGAGATGCAATTCTTTTGATGAGATCTTATATAATATTGTTAAAACTGTAATATAATTGCCAAAAAAAGAGTTCACTAGTGGCACATTATTTTAATGATCATAACTTTGGGCTGAATTATTCGTTTTATCCGTTTTTTTTATTTTGTGTATTTTTTCGAGATCTATTTGGTCAAACTGCCGCAATGCAGTTTGGCGGAGCCAATTTTCTCAAAATATGCCTCTATTGCAGTCATTCAATATTTTTCCCAATTTGGTTAACAGTTCTAATTTAAAAACTTGTCCTAACGACCCACCACAACCGACATCACCATGGAAAGCGACCATGGTAGGCCAGCACTACCACCACCAATCTCTAGCATTGTCTTTATAGCATAAGGATAAGCATAGGTGTTTGCTTTTAAATTTTCGCTCGTTGGGCATTGATCGAGGGGCGTTGGGTCTCAGCATAGGTCACCATGTGTCAGCCGATGTCGGCCGGTCTGCCGACACTGGCATAGTACGCCCATGTTGCTAACTTTAAAACTTTTCGGTGTGTGTTAGCCACGAATTTCACGAGATTTTATTGACCGTCTCCATTAGGCCCCAGATTTTGGCTGTGCGCAGCCTACGAACCTTGATGACGACGCCCTATCATTTTATTTGATCAGCATCACTATTTTTTACATAAATGAGAAATTACGATTTTCACGATTTTCGATGTATGTTAGTTCACAAAGTTCTCGAGATTTTATTGACCGTCTTCGTTTGGCCCCTAATTTTGGCCATGCATTGCCTACAAAGCTTCGTGACGAGCTCCCTATCACTTTATTTGATCGGCATAACCATTTTTCGAATAAATGAGAATTTACGATTTTCGCGATTTTCAGTGTATGTTAGCCGTAATATATTTCTCGAGATTTGATTGATTGTCTCCGTTTTGCCCCAAATTTTTGCTATGCGCAGCCTACAATTCCTGGTGAAGAGCGCCCTACCACTTCATTTGATCGACATCATCATTTTTTGCTTAAATGACAATTTATGATTTTCGCAATTTTCGGTGTGTGTTAGCCCAAGGATTTCTCGAGATTTGAGTGACCTTCTCAGTTTGGTCCGAAATTTTAGCTGTGCGCAGCCTACAAGACTTGGTGATGAGCTCCCTATCACTTTATTTGATCGGCATCATTATTTTTCGCATAAATAAAAATTTATGATTTTCGCAATTTTCGGTGTATATTAGCCCATGAATTTCTCGAGATTTGATTGACCGTCTCCATTAGGTCTCAAATTTTGGCTGTGCGCAGTCTACGAACTTTGATGACGAGCTCTCTGTCAATTTATTTGATCGGCATCACCATTATTCTCATAAATGAGAGTTTATGATTTTCGCAATTTTCGGTGTATGTTAGCTCACGGATTTCTCGAGATTGTAGTGACTGTCTCCGTTCGGCCTGAAATTTTAGCTATGTGTAGCACACAAGGCCTGGTGATGAGCGCTCTATCACTTTATTTGATTGGCATCATCATTTTTAGCATAAATGAGAATTTATAATTTTTTCGATTTTCGGTGTATGTTAGCCCATAGATTTCTCGAGATTTGATTGGCCGTCTCCGTTTGGCCCTAAATTTGGTTGTGTGTAGCCTACAAGGCCTAGTGACGAGTTCCTTATCACTTTATTTGATCGACATCACCATTTTTCGCATAAACGGAGGTTGCATCACCATATGTCATCCGATGTCGGCCGGTCTGCCGAAACTGGCATAGTGTGCCCATGTTGCTAACTTTCAAACTCTTCGGTGTGAGTTGGCCCATGAATTTCTTGATATTTGATCTGTCGCCTCCGTTCAGCCCCAAGTTTTTACTGTGCGCAGCGTACGAGGCCTGGTGACGAGCGCTCTATCACTTTAGTTGATCGACATCACTATTTTTCGCATAAATGAGAATTTATGATTTTGATAATTTTCGGTGTATGTTAGCCCACGGAATTTTCGAGATTTGATCGATCGTCTCCGTTCCGCCAGAAATTTTGGCCATGCACAGCCTACAAGGCCTGGTGACGAGCGCCCTATCACTTTAGTTGATCAACATCAAATTTTTTCACATAAATGAGAATTTATAATTTTGGCAATTTTCAGTGTACGTTAGCCCATAGATTTGTCGAAATTGGGTCTGTCGTCTCCGTTAGGCCCTAAATTTTGGCCTTGCATAGCCTACAAACCCTAGTGAAGAGCGCCCTATCACTTTATTTGATCCGCATAACCATTTTTTGAATAAATGAGAATTTATAATTTTTGCGATTTTCGGTGTATGTTAGCGCACGGATTTTTTGAGAATTGATTGACTGTCGCCGTTCTGCCCCAAATTTTAGTTGCGCAGCCTACAAGGCTTGGTGACGACCTCCCTGTCAATTTATTTGATCGACATTAAAAAATTTCGCATAAATGAGAGTTTATGATTTTTGCGATTTTCGGTGTATGTTAGCTCACGGATTTCTCGAGATTTGAGTGTCTGTCTCCGTTCGGCCTGAAATTTTAACTGTGCGCAACCTACAAAGCCTGGTGACGAGCGCCCTATCACTTTATTTGATCAGCATCACCATTTTTTGCATAAATGAGAATTTATGATTTTGGCGATTTTCGGTGTGTGTTATCCCACGGATTTCTCGAGCTTTGATTGACCGTCGCCATTCTAACCCAAATTTTGGCTATGCGTAGCCTACAAGGCCTGGTGATAAGCTCCCTATCACTTTATTTGTTCGGCATCATCATTTTTAGCATAAATGAGAATTTATGATTTTTGCGATTTTCGGTGTATTTTAGCCCACGGATTTCTCGAGATTTGAGTGATTGTCTCCGTTCGGCCCGAAATTTTAGCTGTGCGTAGCCTAAAAGGTCTGGTGATGAGCACTCTATCACTTTATTTGATCGTCATCACCATTTTTCGCATAAATGAGAATTTATAATTTTGACGATTTTCGGTGTGTGTTAGCCCACGGATTTCTGGAGATTTGAGTGATCGTTTCCGTTCAGTCTGAAATTTTAGTTGTGCACAGCCTATAAGGCCTTGTGACGAGCACCCTATCACTTTACTTGATCGGCATCGCCATTTTTCGCATAAATAAAAGTTTACAATTTTTATGATTTTCGGTGTGTGTTAGCCCTTTAATCACAAAATAAGAACTGCCGAGATACAAGTCTTTTGATGAGATCTTACATAAAGTTGTTAAAACTGTAATATAATCGCCGGAAAATCAGTTCATTAGTGGTATATCTTTTTAATGATCATAACTTTGGGTTGGATTATCTGTTTCACCCGTTTTTTTTATTTTGTGTATTTTATCGAGATCTATCTGGAAAAACTGCCGCAAGGCGGTTTGGCGGAGCCAATTTTCTCAAAATATGTCTCTATCGCAGTCATTCAACATTTTTCTCAATTTGGTTATCAATTTTAATTTAAAAACTGATCCTAACAACCAACACAATCGACACCACCATGGCAAGCGACCATGGTAGGCCAGCACTACCGCCACCGATCTCTAACATTGTCATTATGGCATAAGGATAAGCATAGGTGTTTTCTTTTAAATTTTCGCTTGCTGGACATAGATCGAAGGGCGTTGGGTCTCGGCATATGTCATCCGATATCGGTCGGTCTGCCGACACTGGCATAGTGCGCCCATGTTGCTAACTTTCAAACTTTTCGGTGTGAGTTAGCCTACGGATTTCTCGAGATTTGATCGGTCGTCTTCGTTCGACCCCAAATTTTGGTTATGCGCAGCCTACAAGGCATGGTAATAAGCAGCCTATCACTTTGGTTGATCAACATCACCATTTTTTTTATAAATGAGAATTTACAATTTTGGCGATTTTCGGTGTATGTTAGCCCACAGATTTCTCGAGATTTGATTGGCCGTCTCCGTTCTGCCCGAAATTTTGGCCGCGCGCAGCCTACAAGGCATGGTGACGAGCGCCCTATCACTTTAGCTGATCGGCATCATCATTTTTCGCATAAATGAGAATTTACAATTTTGACGATTTTCGGTGTACGTTAGCCCACATATATTTTCGAAATTTGGTCTGCCGTCGTTAGGCCCAAAATTTTGGTCGTGTGTAGCCTAGAAACCTTGGTGACGAGCGCCCTATCACTTTATTTGATCAGCATAACAATTTCTCGAATAAATTAGAATTTATAATTTTTGCGATTTTCGGTGTATGTTAGCCCACGAATTTCTCGAGAATTGTTTGACCGTCGCCGTTCTGCCCCACATTTTGGCTGCGCGCAGCCTACAAAGCCTGGTGACGAGCTTCCTATCAATTTAATTGATCGGCATCACCATTTTTCGCATAAATGAGAGTTTATGATTTTCGCGATTTTCGGTGTATGTTATCTCATGGATTTCTCGAGATTTTAGTGACTGTCTCCGTTTGGCCCGAAATTTTAGCTGTGCGTAGCCCTCAAGTCCTGGTGTTGAGCTTCCTATCACTTTATTTGATTGGCATCATCATTTTTAGCATAAATGAGAATTTATGATTTTCGCGATTTATGGTGTATGTTAGCCCACAGATTTCTCGAGATTTGATTGACCGTCTCCATTAGGCCCCAAATTTTGGCTATGTACAGCCTACGAACCTTGATGAAAAGCGCCCTATCATTTCATTTGATCGGCATTACTATTTTTCGCATAAATGAGAATTTACGTTTTTCACAATTTTTGGTGTATGTTAGCCCACAGATTTCTCGAGATTTGATTGTCCCTCTCCATTTGGCCCCAAATTTTTGCTGTGCCAAGCCTACAAGGCCTGGTGACGAGCTCCCTATCACTTTATTTGATCGGCGTCACCTTTTTTCGCATAAATGAGAATTTATGATTTTCGCAATTTTCGGTGTATATTAGCTCACAAATTTCTCGAGATTTGAGTGACTCTCTTCCTTCGGCCCAAAATTTTAGCTGTGCGTAGCCTATAAGGCCTGGTGATGAGCGCCCCATCACTTTATTTGATCGGCATCACCCTTTTTTGCATAAATGAGAATTTACGATTTTGGTGATTTTCGGTGTATGCTAGCCTACGTATTTCTCGAGATTTGATTGACAGTCTCTGTAACGCCCAAAATTTTGGCCGTTCGCAGCCTACAAACCCTAGTGACAGCGCCCTATCACTTTGTTTGATCGACATAACCATTTTTCGAATAAATGAGAATTTATGATTTTTACGATTTTCGGAGTATGTTAGCCCACGGTTTTCTCGAGATTTTATTGATCGTCACCGTTCTGCCCCATTTTGGTTGTGCCCAACCTACAAGGCCTGGTAAAGAGCGCCCTATCACTTTATTTGATCGGCATCACCATTTTTTGAATAAATAAAAATTTACAATTTTCGTCATTTTCGATGTGTGTTAACTCACAGATTTCTCTAGATTTGAGTGACCGTCTCCGTTCGGCCCAAAATTTTAGCTCTGCACGGCCTAAAAGGCCTGGTGACGAACGCCCTATCACTTTATTTGATCAGCATCACCATTTTTCGAATAAATGAGAATTTACGATTTTCGCGATTTTCGATATATGTTAGCCCACAGATTTCTCGAGATTTGATTTACTATCTCTTTTCGCCCTAAATTTTGGCTGTGCGTAGCCTACAAGGACTAGTGACGAGCGCCCTATCACGTTATTTTATCGGCATCACCATTTTTTGAATAAATGAGAATTTATAATTTTCGCGATTTTCGGTGTATGTTAGCCCACAGATTTCTCGAGATTTGATTGATCGTCGCCGTTCTGCCCCAAATTTTAGCTTTACTCAGCTTACAAAGCCTGGTGACGAGCTCCCTATCACTTTATTTGATCGGCATCACCATTTTACGCATAAATGATAATTTATGATTTTCGTAATTTTCGGTGTGGGTTAGCCAATGGATTTCTCGAGATTTGAGTGAACGTCTCCGTTCGGCTTGAAATTTTAGTTGTGCACAGGCTACAAGGCCTGGTGATGAGCGTCCTATCACTTTATTTGATCGACATCATCATTTTTCGCATAAATGAGAATTTATGATTTTCGCGATTTTTGGTGTATAACACCCACAGATTTTTCAAGATTTGATTGACCGTCTCCACTAGGCCCAAAATTTTGGCTATGCGCAGCATACAAACCTTGATGACGAGTGCCCTATCATTTCATTTGATCGGTATCACTAGTTTTCGCATAAATGAGAATTTAAGATTTTTGCGATTTTCTGTGTATGTTAGCCCACGGATTTCTCGAGATTTGATTAACCGTCTCCGTTTGGCCTCAAATTTTGGCTGTGTGTAGCCTACAAAGTCCTGGTGACGAGCGCTCTATCACTTTAGTGGATCGGCATCATCATTTTTTGCATAAATGAGAATTTACGATTTTCGCGATTTTTGGTGTATGTTAGTCCACGGATTTCTCGAAATTCGATTAACTGTCTCCATTAGGCCCCAAATTTTGATAGCGCTCAGCCTACGAACCCTGGTGACGAGTGCCCTATCACTTTATTTGATCGGCATCACCAATTTTTGAATAAATGAGAATTTACGATTTTCGCGATTTTCGGTGTATGTTAGCCCACAGATTTCTCGAGATTTGATAGACTGTCGCTGTTCTGCCCCAAATTTTGACTGTGCGAAGCCTACAAGGCCTGGGAAAGAGCTCCCTATCACTTTATTTGATCGACATCACCATTTTTCTCATAAATGAGAATTAATGATATTCGCGATTTTCAATGTGTGTTAGCCCACGAATTTCTCGAGATTTGAGTGACCGTCTCCGTTCGGCCGAAATTTTAGCTGTGTAGAGCCTACAAGGAGTGGTGATGAGCACCCTATCACTTTATTTGATCGGCATCATCATTTTTCGCATAAATTAGAAGTTATGATTTTCGCGATTTTCGGTGTATCTTGGCCCACAGATTTCTCGAGATTTGATTGACCGTCTCCATTAGGCCCCAAATTTTGGTTGTGTACTGTCTACGAACCTTGATGATGAGCTCCCTATCATTTCATTTGATCGGCATCACTATTTTTCGCATAAATGAGAATTTATGATTTTCGCGATTTTTGGTGTATGTTAGCCCACGGATTTCTCGAGATTTGATTGACCATCTCCGTTTGGCCCCAAATTTTGGCTGTCCGCAGCCTACAAGGCCTGGTACCGAGCGCTCTATCACTTTATTTGATCAACATCACCATTTTTTAATTTACGATTTTCGCGATTTTCGGTATATTAGCCCACGGATTTTCTCGAGATTTGATTTACTGTCTCCGTTAGGCCCCAAATTTTTATTGTGCGCAGTCTACGAACCTTGATGACGAGTGCTCTATCACTTTATTTGATCGGCATCACCTTTTTTCGCATAAATGAGAATTTACGATTTTCGCAATTTTCAGTGTATGTTATCCCACAGATTTCTCGAGAATTGATCGACCGTCTCTGTTCAACCTCAAATTATAGTTGTGCGCAGCCTACAAGGCCTGTTGATGAGCTCCCTATCACTTTAGTCGATCAACATCACTATTTTTTGTATAAATGAGAATTTACGATATTGGCGATTTTCGGTGTATGTTAGCCCACAAATTTTTCAAGATTTGATTGACAGTCTCTGTTAGGCCCCAAATTTTGATTGTGCGCAGCCTAGAAACCCTGGTGACGATCGCCCTATCACTTTATTTGATCGACATAACCATTTTTTGAATAAATGAGAATTTATGATTTTCACGATTTTCGGTGTGTGTTAGCCCACAAATTTGTCAAAATTTTATCTGTCAACTCCGTTTGGCCCCCAAATTTTCGTTATGCGCACCCTACAAGGCCTAGTGACGAGCTCCCTATCACTTTATATGATCAGCATCACCATTTTTCGTATAAATGAAAATTTATGATTTTTGCGATTTTCGGTGTATGTTAACCCATGGATTTCTCAAGATTTCATCGGCCATCTCCGTTACGCCCCAATTTTTGGTTGTGCGCAGCCTATGAACCCTGGTGACGAGCGCCCTATCACTTTATATGATCGGCATCACCATATTTTTCATAAATGGGAATTTACAATTTTCGCGATTTTTGATGTATGTTAGCCCATGGATTTCTCGAGATTTGATCGGTCGTTTCCGTTCTGCTCGAAATTTTGGCTGTGCGCAGCCTACAGGGCCTGAAAATGAGCGCCCTATCACTTTAGTTGATCGGCATCACCATTTTTCGCATAAATGAGAATTTACGATTTTGTCGATTTTCAGTGTATGTTAGCCCACGTATTTCTCGAGATTTGATTGACAGTCTCCATTAGGCTCCAAATTTTGGACATGCGCAGCCTACAAACCCTGGTGACGAGTGCCCTATTACTTTATTTGATCGGCATCACCATTTTTCAAATAAATGAGAATTTACTATTTTTGCAATTTTCGGTGTATGTTATTAGCCCACGGATTTCTCGAGATTTGATTGATCGTTTTCATTTGGCCCAAAATTTTGGCTGTGCATAGTCTATAAGGCCTGGTGACGAACGCCCTATCATTTTATTTGATCGGCATCACCATTTTTTGCATAAATGAGAATTTACAATTTTCGCGATTTTCAGTGTATGTTAGCCCACGGATTTCTCGAGATTTGATTGACTGTCTCCGTTAGACCCCAAATTTTAGCTATGTGCATCCTTCAAACCCTAGTGACGAGCGCCCTATCAATTTATATGATCGGCATCACCATTTTTTGTATAAATGAGAATTTACGATTTTCGCGACTTTCAGTGTATGTTAGCCCACGGATTTCTCGAGATTTGATCGGTCGTCTCCGTTCTGCCCGAAATTTTGGGTTTGCGCAGCCTACAAGGCTTGGTAACGAGCGTCCTATCACTTTAGTTAATCGGCATCACCATTTTTCGCATAAATGAGAATTTGCGATATTATCGATTTTCGGTGTATGTTAGCCCACGTATTTCTCGAGATTTGATTGACAGTATCCGTTAGGCCCCAAATTTTGATCGTGCGCAGCCTAAAATCCCTGATGACGAGCGCTCTATCACTTTATTTGATCGGCATCACCATTTTTTGAATAAATGAGAATTTACGATTTTTACGATTGCCCACAGATTTCTCGAGATTTGATTGACCGTCTCCGTTTGGCTCAAATTTTGACTGTGCGTAGCCTACAAGGCCTGGTGACGAGTGCCCTATCACTTTATTTGATCGGCATCACCATTTTTCGAAAAAATGAGAATTTATAATTTTTGCAATTTTCGGTGTGTGCTACTCACGGATTTTCTCGAGATTTGAGTGACCGTCTTCGTTCGGCTTGAAATTTTAGCTGTGCGCAGCCTACAAGGCTTGGTGATGAGCGCCCTATCACTTTATTTGATCGGCATCATCATTTTTCTCATAAATGAGAATTTTTTATTTTCGCAATTTTCGGTGTGTGTGAGCCCACAAATTTCTCGAGATTCGATTGACCATCTCCATTAGGCCCCAAATCTTGGCTGTGCGCAGCCTACGAACCTTAATGACGAGCGCCCTATCATTTTATTTGATCGGTATCACTATTTTTCGCATGACTGAGAATTTACTATTTTTGCAATTTTCGGTGTATGTTAGCCCACAGATTTCTCGAGATTTGATTGACCGTCTCCATTCGACCTCAAATTTTGGCTGTGAGCATCTTACAAGACCTGGTGAAGAGTGCCCTATCACTTTATTTGATCGGCATCACGATTTTTCTAGATTTTTGATGTATGTTAGCCCACAGATTTCTCGAGATTTGATTGACTGTGTTCGTTAGGCCCCAAATTTTGGTTGTGCGCATCCTACGAACCCTGGTGAAGGTTGCCGTTCTGCCCCAAATTTTGGATATGCGCAATCTACAAGGCCTGGTGACGAGCTCCCTATCACTTCATTAGATCGGCATCACCATTTTTCGCATAAATGAGAATTTATGATTTTTGCGATTTTCGGTGTGCGCTAGTCCACGGATTTCTCGAGAGCCCGAAATTTTAGCTGTATGCAGTCTATTAGGCTTGGTGATGAGCGCCCTATCACTTTATTGGATCGTCAACATCATTTTTTGCATAAATGAGAATTTATGATTTTCGCGATTTTCGATGTATGTTAGCCTTCGGATTTCTCGAGATTTGATTGACCGTCTCCATTAGGCCCCAAATTTTGGCTATGCGCAGCCTACGGACCTTGATAAAGAGCGCACTATCATTTCATTTTATCTCCATCACTATTTTTTGCATAAATGAGAATTTACGATTTTTGCGATTTTCGTATTATGTTAGCACACGAATTTCTCGAAATTTGAATAACCGTCTCCGTTTGGCCCCAAATTTAGGCTGTGCGCAGCCTATAAGGCCTGGTGACGAGTGCCCTATCACTTTATTTTATCGGCATCACCATTTTTTGCATGAATGAGAATTTACGATTTTCGTGATTTTCGGTGTATGTTAGCCAACGGATTTCTCGAAATTTGATTATCTATCTTCGTTAGACCCTAAATTTTGGCAGTGCGCAGACTACAAACCCTGGTGACGAGCTCCCTATCAATTTATTTGATCGGCATAATCATTTTTTGAATAAATGAGAATTTACGATTTTAGCGATTTTCGATGTATGTTAGCCCACGTATTTCTCGAGATTTGATTGACCGTCGCTTTTCTGCCCCAAATTTTGGTTGTGCGCAGCCTACAGGGCCTGGTGAAGAGATCCCTATCACTTTATTTGATCGGCATCACCATTTTTCGTATAAATGAGAATTTATGATTTTCATAATTTTCGGTGTGTGTTAGCCCACAGATTTCTCGAGATTTGAGTGACCGTCTCCGTTCAGCCCGAAATTTTAGCTGTGTGGTGCCTACAAGGCTTGGTGATGAATGCTCTATCACCTTATTTGATCGGCATCATCATTTTTCATGTAAATGAGAATTTTTAATTTTCGCGATTTTTGGTGTATGTTAGACCACAGATTTCTCAAGATTTGATTGACCGCTTCCATTAGGCCCCAAATTTTGGTTGTGCGCAGCCTACAAAACTTGATGATGATCGACCTATTATTTCATTTGATCAGCATCACTATTTTTCAAATAAATGAGAATTTATGATTTTCACGATTTTTGGTGTATGTTAACCCACGGATTTCTCGAGATTTGATTGACCGTCTCCGTTTGGTCCCAAATTTTGGCCGTGCGTAGCCTACAAGGCCTGGTGACTAGCGCCCTATCACTTTATTTGATCGCCATCACCATTTTTTGCATAAATGAGAATTTATGATTTTCGCAATTTTTGATGTGTATTAGCCCACAAATTTCTCGAGATTTGATTGACTGTCTCCGTTAAGCCCAAAAACCAAATATGCTCACATTTAGTAAACTTAAAATACCTAAATTGCTCAAAAATATATTTAAGCGACTATTTTAAACTTATCCTCAAACATAAAAAATATTTTTATTATTTTCTCAGAATATTTTTATTATTTTCTTGTATATTTTAAATAAAATTTTGATCAAATTTTATTAAAGTTATTTTTATGAAAAATAAAAGAAAATTAAATAAATTTTTATGCAACATAAAAAAAAAATAATTTTTACTGTTATGTGTGATTTTTTTTCTATTGGGATCCTAAATATTTTG
>JACEIK010008573.1:46423-56456 GCA_018107945.1 Datura stramonium | reverse complement strand
ATATCTAAAAACAAAACACCACTAAACCGAACGGAGTATCTTTTTATTAGTTCTATTTAAAGTGGCACCTAAAAAAATGACAGTAAAGGCGAATCGAATATATCGAGAGAGTATGGAAAAATAAAAATAGTCAAAACACATAAAAGTAGCTCTTTCTCTCTCTCTCTCTCCCTATTTTATGAACTGAGGGCAAAATGAACAAAGGCAGAGGCGAAAATCCAGTTTATTCTAATCGATCTTCTAATCTGAGATCCAGAAATCGGAATTCTCTGCCTATTTCCTGAAGGTAATTGTTCTTTGTAGCACAATCTAATCAATTATGCTCGATGATTAGTGTGTTCTCCTTTTGATTCCATCTCTTACGATATGATTTTGATTTCTCGGTTCCCGAATCAGCCTGTGACGAGAATATGATGTTTGGACATTGTATGTTTTCATACTTTTCGACATGGTTAGAGGCATTAAAAGATCGAGTTATAGGTATTTTGACGTGCGTTCAGCAGTATCTGTCATAATCTTCGTCCATCTGAATTTGATTTCACTTGATTTTGTTATTATTATACTGCAATTTTCAGAATGTTGAGGGTATTTTGGGTCGTGTTTTGTGCGATGGCAGTATTGTTGTGAACTTGTGATCATAACAGCTAAGAACTAGTATGAAATGAGCTCGAACAGAACGGATTGTAGAGAGGATTCATACCACTAACCCCAACTACTGTGGATTGAGGCTTAGTTGCTTGATTTATAGCCTATTTGGCCAAGCTTCTGGGAGGCCAGAATTGCTTTTTTTTTTTTTAAAAGTAGTTATTTTAAAAAAATGAGTTGTTTGGCCAAGCTTCTAGAAGAAAATAAGTGTCTTCAGGGAGTAGCAAAAACTATTTTTCAGAAGCTAAAAAAAATAACTTCTCCTCAAAAGCACTTATTTGAAAAGCATTATCTGAAAAATACACTTAAAAGCAGTTTTCAAAAGCTTGGTCAAATACTAATTGCTAATCAAAAGTGTTTTTTAAATTTATTGGCCAAACACAAACTGCTTCTCACAAAAAGTATTTTTTTGATAAGCACTTTTTAAAAAAGCACTTCTCAAAATAAGCTGATTTGAGAAGCTTGGCCAAACAGGCTATTATTGTACATGCAGAACTCCATGAGTTGAGAAATGGAGTGTTTTTTCTATTTTATGTACCTTTGATGGTTAGCAAAAGAAATTTAACTATATTTACTTGTTGTTGGACTTTAGCTGTTGTATTGGTATGGATTTAGAATTCTCATCACTGTTATATATTCCTGGTTAAAATTGTCATCCATTTCGGGTTTTATTTCAGGGGTGTGCTGGATAGATGGGCTCTAGTTCAAAATATTAGGCAGCGCTATCTTCCAAGATTTGGCCACAACATTGTCTTCTTCCTTTCCCTTATCATCCACTAGATGAGATTTTCCCATTACATATCTCAGGGTGAAACTTTTGGCTGATATCTAGCATTTGTTCCTCCAGCTATTGTGCCAAGTTCTCTTCAAGTTATTATGGGGGACTCCTTTAATCCCACCCCTGGTACAAAGTCTATGGTCACACCTGCTGTCAGTACCAAAAATGAATCTAAAAAGCACATCATTTCTTCTGGCTCGAACTCTTTTGCAAATATAAGACAGATTGATCTGATAAAATATGAGAAGCAGGGAAGGGGAAGTGGTAATCAGTTAGTGTTCTTTCTGGTAAAAGTTGCTGCCTTGGAGGCTGTGCGGAGGATCTCACGGTCGAAATGCCCATTCGTATGGTCTGGCCTGCAAGCTCTGCAAGTTGTGTGCTACCCGCCACTTAAGTGGATGCAAAGGTGGAATCCTTTTAGGGTTTTGATTGAAGGCATGCAGGTTAGTATGCAGTTATCCAATTCAGAAGAACTATTGCTAAGTGTCCTGAACTCCTCTAGGTGCATACAGTCATTCTGGAAAATGTTGTCCTGCCACTGAATGGGTGCATCAATTTTGCATATTTATGAAAGAACATCTGAATAAGGGAATGTCTAGTGCTGCTTTTCATTTTTGGGTTTATACACCAAATCGAGAGAAACAACATAAGACAAAATAGAGTTATACGTGTATAAATATTTATGCTTGTAAAACGTATTAAATCCACTTAAGTTATGATTAAAATCAAAGACTATTGCGCTTTTGAACGGGACTATGTTACGATATATGTTGATCTGTTGTATAGGTTCCATTTGCTTCAAAACAAGGACGAACCATGCATACATGTATTCTATGGTGGAATACTAACTGTAGCATATTGCAGGTAGCAGTAGTCTTTATGTGATGTAATACCCTAGCCAATTGGAAAGCTATTAGTACTTAAAATTTGTCCTTTGAGGCTCTTTTTTGTTATAAATGATCAATTGAATATAGCTGATAAAGAACAGATGTATATGCACGGAGAAATATTTTCTTTTTCTTTCTCTATCACGCATCAGTATGTTTGTGGAGACAGTTAAATAATACTTAACTTACCTTTCTTTCAGTATATGCATCCCAGGGGTTAGGTAGTTGGTCTGTCCCAAGTATAGAGAATGCTAAAGATTATTTTTCCGTTTCCTGAGAGAGTTCAATGTCACAAACAAGTGTTTCTTTCCTTTGTTATTCTATCTATGAACCCACAGGCGATTCTCTTCCATGTGAAGTTGAACTACAAACCTCACTTGATGTTTCTACAGTCAGAGCATGAGCATACAACATACCTGTGTTGTGTATGTAACAGCTTTTCTGCAAGCAGAAAGAATATCTTATATAATTATGTAGGCTCCCAGGCTTGTCTAAGTTTTTGGTTTTCTTTTTACAATTTTCCATTTTCATAAGTAATATCAAGAGGAAGTCCTTATGCTCATGCTAATCCTACGAAAGACTTTTAGTTTGCAATTTGGCTCCATAGCTCTCTACTTCCTTTCCTACTCTTTGTCAACCAGTGACTACATCTCTGTGTAGTTTCTATTTCTGTACGGTGCCTGATTTTATTCTCATGCTTCAAAAATAAAATGGTATAAATAGCAGATCCTGAAATATACATGGTCTTTTATAGTTATGCATACACTGTTACTTAAAAGGTTTTGAAAAATTTTCAGGATATTGTCAATTTCATGCATTTTGTTTGATTTTCCTGCTCAATTTGAGAATATGACTGTCATTTTTATATGCTCTAGAAGTCTCTTTTCCTTTGAGATATCATGCATTGGATGTTGTACGATTACAGACTTACAGCATGTCTTTATGGTTAGATGCTATCGCGGCCACTGCTAGTGCTATCTATCGCTACAGCATTTTCTGATCGTTCAGAATTCAATAATGATACCTCAGATAGCACTCAAGTTTCCACAGACACCAATGATTCGCATGCTGATTCAGAATCTCAGCTAGAAGTCTCTTCTGAGCAGTCTATCCCAAGTGAAAGGTACAGATTGCTCAAAGTGTAATGAACAATTACTATAGTTCTGTCTCAATCGATTTGTGCAAAAGTTATAATTCAACCTGAAGCTGGAGCCGACTAGTCCAATAAACAAACGGCTGAAACTGTAACTGTAGCACCATAGAAATTATTAAGTTGATAGTATACATATAGACGGGCCATTTTTTTTCTTGGTTCCTTATGTTGGAAATAGAAGATAGCTCATATGTTACTGATATACTTGGGTGTGTTCATACAATGTGCTAGAACTTCTTTCCAACTTTAGGCTGATACAGGGGATTTAGCATGTGATGTCTCAAATTACTTGATTCCTCTACAGTTACCTCTGAATTTATTTCTATAAATCATTGTTGGATTTATCCCTAGACATCTAAGCAATTAAGCCTACTCTGAGCAAGGTTTTGAGACTGAATTGACGGTTGATGAGTTATACGACTTCCATGCTTTTGCAGGGCTGTCAATGAAGTTTCTCAAAATCTGTCTTCCACAAGTTCCACAAGTTGGTTGTGTCGGCTTTACAGGGATCTGGAAAAGCAAGGAATTTTCTTGCCAGAGAGGTATCCTTTTTATGAAACCAAACTATATCTGAACATTACGTTTTCTAATATCACAAGTTGGATGTTCAAGTACAAGAATTGTGCTACAGCTACTCCATAACTAGTTTTAAATTAATGTCAAGGTTACCAGTTCAACTATAAGGATAGCTTAAGACCTAACAGAAAATGAACAGAGTTTGTGTTCAAGCTTCTCTAGATACCCATTGTGCATGAGTCTATACCACCAATAAAGCATGAATACGCTAGCATGACTACTTGGTCTCTCTTGATGTCCAACCTATACCTTTAACCTTCTTAGAAAATCTAGAGATCAATTTCTAACAATACTCCATTTTCTGCTTCATGTTTAGCCAATTATATCCTATTCTTACCTAGTTCTATTTACCTTGTATGAAAATTCTTAAAAATTCAAATTCTCTATTTTTCTTTGACATCCATTTAAATTTTTTTGTAATATGTGCTCAAAATGAATAATTTTTCATTGATAGCCAAGAAATTACTGAGGCCAATGGTGCAAGGTTTGAAACTCGGTAGATTATGGGTCTTCCTACCCATTTCCACTTAAATACCAGCCTATGTCAGTGGCAGGGTTCGAACTGGTGCTGTATGGCTGTGTGCCTAACCCACACATCATGCACTGTACTCTTGTCACGAGACCAATGTCCTGGGGGCTACTTAAGGTGAATAATTATAAAGTATGTATAAAGACACATGCATTGAATGTTTCATGACTACTACAGAGAAATGAAAGATCTCCTACTCCACAGAAAACGCAGTAGGAAGATCTCTTTTCTACCTAGCTTCCCAGTTTAACATAATGTTTCATATATTCCTACTTACTGTTCTGGTAGTCTCCTTGATTTTTCATTTCCCGTAAAACTTCTAAAGATATGTCAGAGGCTAAGGAATTCCTTGCAGGTAAATAGTAAAGTTTTATCTTATGAAATGGTAAAAGCACCAGCATTGGGCCCAGGCCCAATTGGTGATATTTTTGCATAACTCAGTATTATATTAGTCTTAGGCAATAATGGGTGAAAAGAAAGTAGGAACAAACTCAAAGGTGATCTTTAAGGCATTTGACTTGGGTGATCAAACTATTATTGTGCATGTTAGGTTTGCCTCAGATTCCCATTAACTTTCATACAGACAATTGAACAGCTTTCTCTCACTAGTGCATAGATCCTTCTGTATACTTCTAGTTTACTTTTTTTAGAATAGCTCTCTCACCAGTGCGTAGATCTTTCTGGATGGTTTATGGTATATTTTTCTAAGTAGCTTTATCTCACTGCACACAGATCTTTTGCCGAGATATACTAAGCCTATTTGAACCTGTGATCACATTTTCTATTTGTTGTCAAATGCAAGACATTGAAATGGCACCCACCTCAATTTATTTTAACCTTCATGTTTGCAACATTTCATTGGTTAACCTGTTTTCTAACAACCGGTTGATCACTGATTAAACAGGGATATAACACACGTCTCGTGATTATCTATATAGTTTTCACTGTACCAGCTATCTCGTTATTGTCATCACAGAAGGGCACTTTTATGTTAAATAAGTGTTATGTCAAAAGAAGTCAAGAAATGAAGAACACCTCGGAATTTCTTATTTAACCTCACTAATAACCACTAGTATCTTGCTGCTAAAAGTTTACTAGAAGAAATGGCCCTGAAAGGGTTCAAAATTGTGCTGAAGTAAATAATTATGCTGCCACCAATTCTGAGTTGTACATACTCTGGATCTTGATTTTTATTGCCTCCTGTAAGTCCAAGAAAAAACAACTTGGATGTGGACAGGTCCACCGTTTTGAAATATTAGTGTCGGCTTATTTTACCCAAACATGTTTTATTTCTTTAGCTGTAGCGCACATATTCTCTTGACAGTTCATAATGCAAAAAATGCTTTGTTCCATTCAGCTTGCTCTTAAGGCCAACCACTATGACATAGAGTTTAAGCGTCTCATTAAAATTAAATAAATGTAGAAATTTGATGAAGTAGTTGAGTAGATAATGAATCCTGATGGCGATTTAACTTTTTTTTAGTCTCGCAAGGTGCTTGAATTGTTGCCGAGAACAGTTAGTGATTAATGTTCTGTCATTATTTTGTTTCATTCTTCAGTTTTACCTGTCGTCTTCTTTGTCCTCATATCATATGAGCTTTCATTTCTCATTCCCTTCAATCGTCTGGTTGATCTAAAAGCTCTTGAATGCTTTCTTTCTATTCAAAAACTTCTCAAGCGGTGCATAGATATGCCACTAGAAATTTTTCGTGCAAAGATATATTTAAAGTTTATTGATTTCTCTTCTTGCAGTGAACATGACACAATAGTATTTATGCAGAATTGATGAAGAGGAACTCCATCGATTTTTTACAGCTGCAGATGGTGATTTTACTCGCTTACTTTCTTCAGTGAAGAAGACAATTCGCTGGAGGGAGACTTATAGAATTCTTTCCAGACAAGAACTTGAAGTGTGGTCAAATATGGTTTTTTGGCATGGATTTGATGTGCAGAATCGACCCTGCCTCATTGTCCGTCTTGGCTTAGCATGCATCAGCTTGCCATCTCGTGACAGACCTTGCTTCGCTCAAGCAGTTGGTATGCTTTTCCACTTGTACATTTAGTATCTGGCTAATTTTTTTGTATGATTCCCGCCTTTACTTTAGTTAGATGTATAACTTTCTGAAGTTTCTATTCTGATTTTCATTTATCAACCTAAGAATAGGAAAATGTCTTCGTTTTTAGCAGCTGAATAATTTTCTCTCTTTTGTGAGCTGTTTATGTTGAATATATGCATTTCTTTTGCATGCTTGCTTCTGTTGGAAACAAAACAATACCGGAGGTACTGTTTATCTTTACTGCTCAATATTGGAAGCAGCAATACTTGACACATGTATTTCATAGTAATAATTCCGTTATAAGAACTTAAGCCAAGAAGATCATGACAAAAAGCTTTTCGTCTAAATAAATCATGAGGCAAAATGATCAGGAAAAGAGGGAGTTACACCTATCAAGCTGGATAATAGTTTAGGCATTTAATCAATCAGCTTATAATGTGGGCTTCTCTATTCTTCTAGTTCATAGTTAGACAAATTATTTAACAATGGATATTTTCTTTATGAAGTATCTCAGGTGGAGCATGGGGTTCTTCATTTGGTGGACCCCCAAAATTCTCAAATTACAGTTTTGGTAGACTGTGAAGGACTATCACCACTGAGACTTCCCATGCAAATGCTGAGATCCTGTTCTACTCTTTTGCAAGATCACTTCCCCAACCGTCTAGGCTGTTTATTCATTTTACGCCTTCCACCTATTGTTCGAGTCGTCGCACAAACCTTTGTGCAAGTAAGCTTTATACTCTTTAACTATTATTTTATTCACTTTCCTGCTTCATTCTATTGATTGGAAGTCAGGCCAACTTGATCTGCATAGAACTCCTTTTCTGCAAACTCAAATGTAACTACTCTTGCATAAATATACAGGTTTTTAAACCGGTCACTCGGCAAAAATTGAGATTTGAAGGGGAAATGTACCAAAAGGTTCTTTCTGAATGCTTGCAGACACTTCCTTCTTATCTTGGTGGGCTGTGCACATGCTCAAGATGTGCTAGTTTTGACATCAGCAAGATGCACAGCACTCGCAATGACCATCAAGAGACAGCGATAACTGAAATTATTAACAATTCACTGGATCTAACATCACTCCATTCAGGTGGACAGACTGATATTCAGACGAATTATAACTGTGACCAGGTCCTACGAAAGGCTGTGCTAGGTGTCCTTCTATTCTGGGTTTTTATTGCTTTAATTGCTGGAGTATATGATCCAGAAAGTCGTCCCATTTTACCTCCTTGAGCTTAGCATATTACATGTACTTCTCATTGCTTTTCTATTCTTGTCGAAAACATCTGTAGCTGGTATTGGCCAGTGTTGTGGCAATTACCTATATCAAAATCTAGTATTTGTTTACTGGAATGGGATGTTTTGGTGCTTGCTCCATAAATTTTCTTATGCGCCTAATTGTTCTCATCTGAAACTGAAATTTAGACAGTTTTGAGGGTAAATTATGCGATAACAAAGTAGTGAAAAGATCATCTTTTTCTGGTTTAACCATTGTCAAGTCCGCCGGGTTCCATCATTTGTTTGTATTTAGGTGCGCATGGACATTTAATTGCACGGTCTACCCTTCAAATGTGCTGGTCTTATATTTTTGCTCTTCAAATTGTCTAGTCTTTACTTTCTGTCCTTGACAATAGAACTTATGTCTAGCGGGATATAATTTCTATGGGTCATTTTTTTTCTTTTTTCAGTAAGTAGGGTATTTGAAGCGGCATTTAGAATATCTGCCAGATGGAAGCAATTAACCTTCGTATTCATCTGAATTTTTTTTGTAAAAGTTACATTATATGTATAATGTATTTTTTATTTTTTTTATGTATGTATAGATATTTTGATTTTCTTAAATATAAGAGAAGAGGTTGATTTAGTGGTTTAGGAATTTGAGATTCACCTTGAAATTTCAAATTTAAAATTCAAATACTATATTTTTATTTTTTGAATCCCTAATGAAAATTTTAAATCCGACACTTTTCATAAAAAAAAAGGATTGAAATTACCTTAGTTAAAATAGAGCGCAAATGAGTGTTAAGCATTTATACAAGATCTCAACTAGTCTGTTATAGTTATTTTAAATAGGAGGAACCCGAGTTGCAATTTCATCAAACATCATAATTTAAAAGTTGGTCTCGCTAACTCAATTTTAACAAAAGCTTTTTCTTCTTTTGCCTTCTCCTACGACAGGTGCAAAAATACCCCAATTTTGAATTATCATGTATTGTGTGCGTAAAAATTTATAAATTTCCACTTCAAAATAACTTTAGATATGCTGGGTAAAGTTTCATACAACTAAAAATTCAAGCACTTAAGGAATGAAGTTCAATCATTTTTTTTATCTGAACTTCAGACACATATTGTGGGAATTCAACCATTTTTTCTTGGACTTTAGCCATATGTGGCTAAATTCAATTATTTCTGTATAACTTCAGTCATTTCAGCGTGACATTTCGACATGAAGTTTAGTTATTTTTGCCCGGACTTCTATCATATAAACTTTAGCCATTTTATTTAAGTTTAACTTTCAATACCTCTTATCCAAAGTTATTTCAAAATGAATACAATTAAATAGAAATTTTTAGAACCGTGAAAATTTTTACCTGTCACGTGAACTCAAGAAGCCCACAGAAAACAAAAATCTTTCCACGGTTCATTCCAATCCCCACTCCCAAAAGGAAAGAAACATTTCACAACCATTTAATTCTTGTAAAAATAAGATGATTCCATTTAAAAGTGAAAGGAATTGATCCAACATGTTATTTTTGCTTCCATTGTAGGGTTGCAAAATAATTAGGTGGAATAATATCATGTCCATGTTCCCTCCTATTTCTAGCATTAGGTGACATGATACTAGTGCCGTGACCACAATATATGAATTCGTTTAAAGCGTTCTAGCTAGAAGACTAACATTCTATATGATGCTTCTAAGTAAACAACAGTACTCTTCCAATTATACTCTTTCATTTTTCCTCCCTCCCTTCTTAATTTGTTATTTAATTTTAACTCCGTATATTGTATGTGTGAGCTTGTTCACATTGTCAGTCCAAAATTCAAATAAAGATGGAGGATTGCAACTGACGTAAAACTTAATTCATATATTTAAAATTCTGTTAGTTTTTGTCATTGAAAGTTCGAACTTCAAATATAATATCGTATATTTTAAAGCAGATTCTTTTTTTTTGTGCTTTGGGCAATTTGATCGAAGGTCATCCACGTTGATCGACTCCAGTACGTATCCAATTACTTTTTAAGAATTTTGAGTATCGAAATAATTCCTCCAATTTGCTTTATCATGTTTTGGCCTATGAGGGTGAAGGTGGCGCTTCCATTTACATACTACATTTCAAGGGCATACACTTTAATTACTCCAATACTCCTTCTGTTCTATTTTAATTGCTAAAATAAAATATGCAT
>JACEIK010008573.1:0-13412 GCA_018107945.1 Datura stramonium | reverse complement strand
GTGGATGGGTGGGGTTTGGGGTTTGTATAAAGGTGATGTTACTTTAGGCATTAGAATCTTTGGTCTTGTGGAGCTTCCCAGTTCAGACAAGACCCATGCCCAAGTTGCCTGTTCTCTTCTCCAAGAAGACTGGATTGCAGCTTCCTTTTCAGTAGTTACATACACATTCCTTGGGCTGGTTGGCTATACGTTTATGGGTTTAAGCTTTTACTACTTTTCTTTCTACCGCATATGGATAGTGAAAATTCATATAGCTGACTTCAACTAACTTGCGACTGAGGCATAGTAGTGTTCTAATGGCTATGCTGTAGTGTAGTGCCAGACATCTTTGATGTACTAAGAGGAAAGTTCTGTAGGGAAAAGAATGTGTAAAGCCAATTTGTATTTTAGTTCTATTTTTTCATTGTTTTTATGATGAGTGACATTTGTACCTTCCCAATGAGAAAAGCATGAAGCAATCTAAACAAATTTTAACTGCCTAGTTAGAATCTATAGATGGCAGGTACAATGGCCCAGCTCTCTCAGCTATGCAGTATAAGAATAAGAAATTTACAAAGAGTCTATCTGGAGGATGGATTAGTTCAATTGTCTCTTAATAAAACAAGCTGTGGTATCACTTTCGTCTGTAATTTTTCATACCACATATATGTCTAGTTTAACAACAAATAAATTATTGAGACCTGTAATTAATCCTCTAAGATATTGATTGGAAAATACTTCCTCCGTTTCATTTTGTTTGTCTGGTTTTAACTTTGGTGCAGAGTTTAAAAAAAGTAAAGCAGACTTTTAAATTTTGTGGTCTTAAATATGTCACGTGGAGGGTTAAAATTAAATAGCTGTCAAAAAAGGAAGTAGCCATTCTTTTTTAAGCGAATTAGAAAGGAAAGTAAGACAAACAAATTGAAACGGAAGGAGAGAGAAATAGATGCGGCGAAAATGTGATAGTATCAACCATCAAAGCAAAAAAATTGAATTTTCATCTCCGACTTCACATTCTACACCAACTGTCCCAAGATTTTACCCATAATTCAACCTTTCTAAAATATACAGTTTCTTCATTTCCCACATTACATACACAGGGTATAATATCGATGCTAAGGAGGTAATTACATTGATTCATGCTCCTACTGATCTTCACTCGCATGTTCTTAATGATTGCAGGTACCTCATCCGGCTGTTGGGTGATCCGATCCACTACTGAGCCATATCTACAGGGAGCAGATAGATTAGCATGTATGGCTTCGGTAAGAGAATTTGGGCAGTGCAAACACAAATTTTTTGGTACCCTCCCTGTCAACTACCACATGTTTTGTTGGACGACCTCAATTGGGAAGGATACATACAAGACAAATAGCTTCAACAAGTGCGACGGCAACCGGAAAAGCAACCAACAATGTCCAGGAGACGCAAATGGAATCACATTTTGCTACACATGCTCCTGCTGCTCACTTAGCTTCTGCTATAGCATTGTGCTACTAATAGTTGTGTAGTATCTAGTATTAGGCAAACTTCTTATGTACCTTTATATTCTGGTAGGTATAGTTAGACCTTGTAACTTTGCGATGTCCACATCGCACGTAGTCCAACACTCAACTCTCCAAGAGTGACGGCCCCAAAGCCCAAAGAAGAAGAATTGCTCAAACTCCAATGGCAACAATGTATAGTCTGTTCAACATTGTACATATGCTGTATCCCATTTTTTTTCAAGAGTCAAAACTAAAGCTGTAGCAACCAGCAGCCAAGAATTCATGAGTAGGTAAAAAGAAAATATAACTAAATATAACTAAATTATTTTTCTTAATGAAAAGTAATAAACGCCAACAATTCATGAGTAAGTAAAAAGAAAACATTTCTCCCAAATTCTCATATAAAATCTTAAAGGGAAGAAATTTGGTTTTCATCAAGGTACTACAATGTAGAACCGAGACTCTTAATCAAACACTGAATCTAATATTGATTTTCTTTTTTGAAATTAAAACCATATCCAAGTCGAGAATCAAATTAATTTAGTCAAAAAAGCTTTTTTCATGAGGTACAAATATAAATTTCTGTGTATTTGATTTGTTGCGAAATCAATTAATCCAGCCCTACTAAATTTTATCAGTTTCTAAAATCCGCTTACCTTGCAGATTTTTTTAAAATGCCCTACTTTATTTATGTATATATTTTTGTTGGTTTTTTCCTCGTATGGTGATTGATTTGCTTCGTTTTTTATGAGCTTTCTTTTCTAGCGAGTACGCTTTTAGATTTAAAGAAGTGAGACTTTTTATTTACTTGTAATATCGATTGTTTATCTTTACCTAGAAGTAGAAGCCGAGGCCGAGGATGCTGTTTGCTCACACCCTATAGGAAAAAGTAAAAAAGTATGGATGAAATAAATAGAAAGTACATAAGGATTGAAAAAAACAATTAGACCAAAGTAGAAAGCCGGCACCTGCTATTGCTCTAGGTTCATCGATCATTAATTAGCCGAATAAGGAGTCCCAAACCTACCTCAATGAGGCTGTTGATGGCTGATTGATCCATAAGGAAATCGGTGGAAATATTGGAGGACGTCTTGGTACGGATCGATAAGTTTATCCTTTCAACTTTGAATCAAAAGAGTCTTGGATAAGAATAAAGCACCAGATAAATATAGGAGTCTTCTTGGATGATCTCTGCATGAAATTGAACTCCTAATTGCTGCATAGGTTCAGTTGCGTGAAGCAAGGAGTTTGTTTCCATCTCATTTCTCTGGCTTATCATTTGCGTGTCAATCTGATAGGCGGTTCTTACAAGATATGAGTAAAAAAAAATAAAATTGAGTGATCTTATTTTTACCGTGCTTGAATTGACATAATTATTTTTCTCCCAGGTTTTAATATGCCTGATCTTACCAAAATTAATTTGATGTTCATGAGGATACTGATTTAACATCCCAGATGCTTGGACTAACAACTTTTAACTATTTTTGTTTAAATAAAATATAAAAGATCATATAATTCCAAGTTTGTCTCTCGAATTCAAAGTCTTCTTTGATTTTGTAGTAGGATTAATAGATTGGGGTGAAAGTGTAAGAACAAAGACGATAGGGTGCAATTTGAAAATAAGTACATAATTTAGGGATGCAAAATGCAAAGTCACTCAACTCTCTTACTTTGTAACGCACGCCAAAATTTGATCGTTTTTAAGCCAAAAATGACACCACTCCCCTTCGGCTCCGTCGAAATTCACCAGTAAGTTCCCGTCTCTGTTTCTTCCGCTCATCTTCTTCGATTTCGCGATACAAAACCCTAATCCCTCTCTCCGATGTTTTTTCTCAATGCGGTTAACTAACGGAATTTTGTGATTGTTACAAGTATCTTATGACTTAAGTTTTTGATTTGGGATGCAGGCTTCTCTCTGTCCAATGCACATGGTTCAGAAACTGTGATGGTTCAGTAATCTGCTTTTGAGTATTAGTAATCGAATTTCTGAAAACTTCCGTCGGCGATTAACGAAGGAATAGTCCATCTCTTCGTTGTGAACTTTCTGAAACTGGTAAGAAACGCATACATTTCTAGCTGTTAATCATTAGAATGTGAATTTATGTGTTTATCACTGAGCAAATTTTTTTTTTTGCCCTTTCTAGCCAATTTAAAATTCTGGCGCTTCAACGATGCAATGATAAACTGGTTTAGATTATGAGCTTAGTACAACTACATATGTGTTGATCTAACACATAATAATATACTTCTTTTGAAACTGACATTGTATCTTATACTCTACAAGGTTACCGACATCTTAGCTGGAAGCAAATTTCCGAGTAAAGCTAGTTGCAAGTTGTGCTACATAAGCAATGGAATCAACTGTTTCCCTGGGGAACAATAATGTGGATCCTCGAGTTAATATGGAATTTGATTCACATGAAGCAGCATATGAATTCTACAAAGAATATGCAAAATCAGAGGGGTTTGACACCACCAGATTTATCACCCATCGTTTTAAGGTATCCAAAGAGCTTACCGGTGTAATGTTTTCCTGCATAAGATATGGTAACAAGCAGCAGTCCGATGATACGTCTCCTAGGATAGGTTGTAAAGCTAGTATGCACGTGAAGAGAAGGTCGTCGAATGGAAAGTGGTACATTCTTGGTTTAATAAAAGAACACAACCATGAGCTTTTACCAGCTCAAGTGCACTTCTTCAGTAGCCACAGAAATGTTGACCCGCTTAATAATGATGCAAAAGTTCAACAGCAAAAGATGTTGGCTGATGTATCAAGACAGTATGGTTCATACCAATTCTCTGGTAATGTGGAGAATCTTTTCAGGAACCAACACGAGAGAGGTCAAAGTTTGGCTTTAGAAGGAGGCGATACTCAGGTTTTGCATGAATTTTTTGTGCACATGCGGGAAGAGAATCCAAATTTTTTCTGTGATGCAGACTTAAATGAGGAGTATAGATTGAGAAACGTTTTCTGGGTTGATGCCAAAGGCTTGGATAGCTATTCCAACTTTGGTGACGTGGTGTCATTTGATACTACATACTTCACAAACAAATATAAAGTACCTTTGGTTCTCTTCATTGGAGCAAACCATCATGTTCAACCCACCTTACTAGGTTGTGGGCTAATTGCTGATGAGACAGTGCACACATTCGTATGGTTGTTGCGGACATGGTGCCAGGCAATGGGTGGACGAGGTCCGAGAATTTTGTTATCTGATCAAAATGACAACATCAAAGCAGCTGTTGGAGCAATCTTTCCAGATACCCAACACTATTTTAGCCTATGGAGTATATTGGAGAAGATCCCAAGGCGTCTTGATTATCCCAGCATGTGGCATGAAATATTTATGGAAGAATTTGGTAAGTGCATATATAAGTCATGGACTGAAGAGCAATTTGAACACAGATGGTGGAGGTTGATTGAAAAGTTCGATCTTAGGGAAGATGAGTGGGTCCAATCATTGTATGAGGATCGTAAGCTTTGGGTGCCTATTTTTATGAGGGATGTATCTTTTGCCAGCTTATCTATGGATTCAAGAAACGAAAGCATAAACTCTTTCTTTGATAAATATATCCAAAGTGAAACGTCTCTTCGAGACTTTATTGGACAACATAAGCTAATTCTTGAAGACTGCTATGAGGAGGAAGCCAAAGCTAATTTTGATGCATGTCACAAGATGCCTGAGCTTATGTCTCCCTCTCCCTTCGAAAAACAGATGTTGCTTATATATACTCATGAAATATTCAAGAAGTTTCAAGTTGAAGTATTAGGATCCTCCGCATGCCTTCTAAAAAAAGAATCAGAAGATGGCACATCTATAACATATGCTGTCACAGATTTAGATGCAAACAAGGACTTCATGGTGGAGTGGGATGCACCAAGGTCAGACATATACTGCTCATGCCATTCATTTGAGTACAAAGGTTACCTTTGTAGACATGCTATTGTGGTTCTTCACATGTCTGGTGTCTCTAATATTCCTTCTAAGTATATATTGCAACGCTGGACCAATGCTGCCACAAGCAGGCATTCCATAAGTGAAAGACTGGATGACATGCAAACTAAGGTCCGTCGTTATAATGATTTGTGTCGACGAGCAATAATATTGGGTGAAGCCGGGTCATTGACTCAGGAGAGCTACAACATTGCTGTTGGTGCCATTGAAGAAGCTTTAAAACAATGTGCAACTGTGAATGTCCCTTTTCTAGCTAATCTTAAATCAGGTAGTAGTGCAACCTTTGCTATCCAAGGTGTTGATGAAGTATGCCAAGGAAACACTCTTGCAGCTAGAGAGCTAGTGCCTCACAGTAAAACGGCCCAGACAAGCAAGGGTTCTAAAAGAGCAGATCCTGGAAATGAAAGGGAAAGCAACAAAGACACTTCTAATAAAAAGGGAAAGGTTAGAAACTCTTATCTTTCATGTCCTTTTCTTTATTTGTTCTTCTCAGCTGCAAGCTCACCCTAAGTTGGACTTCTCTTACAAGTGTTTTTTATTTTTATCAGGTACCTTTGGAGCCAGAGATTGCAAACAGTGCACGAGGACTCTTTGACGAAATGGTTTGTTATGCTAGCACCTACTTTAATTATATGAGAATAATCCTTCTTTTAAGTGAGTTCATCTAGTGAACCTTTTGGGACAATTAGAAATTACATGTGAGGAGACCATAAATGGTTATTCATTTCTGTAATCTTCTTTCTGGTTTTTTATTCGCTTCTTTGTTTTTTGAAAAATAAAATTTGGTGATAGAAATTGTACCTTACCTAAACCTCCCTTGGGACTACACTGGTGGTGTTGTAAAATTTGGTGATAGAAATTCTTTTATCAAAATATCCTGAATGGAGCTCTTGGGAAGAGTTTATTTTGAACACTAGTTTCGAAAAGCGCCGAGCACTCGGACACCTTATCAAAATAAACAAAAATTTATAAATTCACATAAATGATATTAAAAGTTTTGTAGTTAAATACAAATTAACATAAAAAGTAAAAAATCCTAAAAATAATGAGTTCCAATCCTCTATAGCTCAGCAAAGAAGAAGATAATAAATTAAAAAATTACATATAACAACGTTATATTATTTGATTGCACTAAACCTAACTTTCAAAAACAAAATAATTTCCTTAATGCATGTACAAATGGTATATTCTTTCTTTTAATAACCGTGGTGGTCGGGCCAAATTGCGCGCACTTCAACTAATTCTACGGAATACTTGTCACCTCCCACCAGCAACATGTGTCAGGTAACTCTTTCCGCTTATGCTAAGATCAGATGAATGTTTCAAGATCACCTACGTATTGTCTTTGTTGGGGTTTGATCTTGAGACCTCGTGGGTGCTCAATCCACTTCATTAACTATTAGGGAACACTCTTGGGTGCTATGCAAATTATATTAATATACAATGACGAACAAATATATAAAAAGCATTAAAATGGAAATGCCAACAAATTTACTTATTATATGATCTCCTAAGCTTTGACTCACAACCTTCATTACTAGATATCTACACTTCATATGTACTTTCTAGTCCAGTCCTAAAATATTTAGATAGCTTTGTCAGAGGAACAGTGAAGGCAAGATTAAGAAAGGAGAAGGTGAAGAGACTTTTGTCAACCTTTTGCTTTCTCGTTATATAGGTAAAAAATGACGTTTTATATTACTTACCATCAATTACAATAAATAAGTGGTTAGTAATTCTTCCAGACTGCAAGAACTATGTTTATCCACGTAATTCGTTAGGTATTTGTATTGTTAATGTTCACATACATGGTATATGAAAAGATTCAATAGCTTAATAATTTTATTAATTCATTAATTATTCAATCCAACTTTTTAACTTCTCTAAATGTGGTATAGCTTATAGGTTGGCTATTAGTTCGAGAGTAACAACGAGAGCTGTTAATGTGTCTACTATAAGATGCTGATTTTTTTAAATTAGAATGTGTAATTCCATGCCATCTTTGTACAAAATTGTTGTTTCTTGAAGGATAATAAAAGCATTTAACGTTTGATAAGCAATACGGTAACTCAACTTTTCCCTTTTATGGCTTCCCACTTGTAATACAACTAGTTCTCGAATGGTAATCAGTACAAATTAAAAGAAAGTTCAAATAGAAAATGAAAGTTTTGGAGGGAGAGAAACTCTACTACAGAAGGTTTTCATTAATGGTCGAGAGTCTATATGATTATGGACACTATTTGTTTATAAATAATAATAGATGGTGATGCTTGATAAAATCTGCCTAAATGATAATATGCAATTTCGTAAAAATTCATGGATACTAAAAAACAAAAGAAGAAATGAACTTATTTGTTGAATCAACCAAAGTGAAGTTCGCAATTATTCAATTGCTGGTTCTTCCAGGATTTATATATTGCTAGTAAGAAATTTTATATGCAATGAAAAAATGAGGGCGTGAATCTGACATTATTATACCAAACAATGGGAGTGAAAACTTCTTAGCACTATGCTACATTAAATTGTATAATCGAATAGTATTTAGACATGGAAAAAAAGAAATAATCATATCTTTACCAATTGAACGTTCACATCAAATTCTCACAAAATTTAATATGAATTCCAAGTAATATCCATTACAATAGTACAACTCAAGTTATTTTGAATCAGTTCAAACTCATTGAACTTGAAGAAGCAGAAACTTTGAGGACTTCCGATTTCAAATTTCTTAGTTTTCTTCTAGCAATGGCTGCAAGAGCTCAATTTTGGGGTCCCGTTTGAGTAAAAAAGTGTAGCTCAATACTTTATGTGTTCTTTTTCTTTTCCTTTTAAATTTCCGAAAGCAATAGAAATCTCTAAAACAGATCATTATGTGCTTCCATTCTGTGTGCATGTTATTTCTCTTATTTGTTTCATCATCTTTTAACTTGTAAATAAAATGGATTACAAAATCGTAATTTTGATTACATCCGTTCATACAAATACAAGTAAACAAAAGTGGGGAAGAGCGCTTACCCGAAAAAACAAGGCATGTCATATTATTGTGACAACTTCTGCTTCTCCAATTAATTTTATTCAATCACTTTTTAGTGTCGTTTTCCTTCTTTTATGGTCTTTGTTATTCTTGCCACCACTTTTCAAAGTGTAAGAGAATACTCCAATAAAAGAAATGAACGTTTTTAAAGGTTTATCCCTCTATAATATGAAAGGTTAAAACACTAAAAGTCGTTCTTATAATCTTTAACTTTTCTTTCATTAATGTGTAATACATTGAGCATTTAACTGCATTAGTTATGCACTTTATGTTACCGTCGTTTCATGTTGGCTTCTATATTTCATAGCTATTAACATTATGCTATAAATAGAAGGACTTTTTTATTGTTGGTGAAGGGGAAATATATATCTAATAACTTTTTTGGTAAAAGTTATAACTATTAGTGTTTATTATAATGTGTGTTTATGTTTTTATCCTTAAATATTACAACAATAGTGTTCAATAAAAGGGCAATAATGCCATTCAATTTTAAAAGGCCATTTTAGTATAGCAACTTTTCACACTTGGGAGTTCCCACTTTTAATATAGTATGAATGAATATGATGATATATTTGATGCACCTAAAAGTTGACGAGCTAGAAGATACAATTGGAGGCTCAGGCTTATCATTTATTGATGATGATGTAAAGTTGATGTTAATGCTGTCGCCTGGGCCGAAATTATTTTTCTATCTTTGTGCATACATGTGGAGTACAGCTATCCACTGGACAATTACTAAAAGTAAACTAGATGCTGGAGTAATCCGCTGCAAAAAAAAAAAAAAAGGTTTATAGAATTTAATGGTAAGGATGGAAGGAAGGGGAGATGAAGATTATGTTAGGTGGCAGATTGTTGACTATTTTGAACCTTAGATTTGTGTTTCAGAAAAAGCATGCATTTCTTTTCCAGGTTCGAATACTTGTTGATTTGCAATCAAATTCTGTTGCCTGTAATTCCATTTCTGCTCATTTAGTTACACAATATACTGCTGCCGCACTTGTATCGTATTGCGCCAACAGTGTCCTATTTGGATGTTCTTGATGTCTATTAATGATATTACTATATCAAAAAGTGAATGTTTTTACGTGAGCTGAGGGTCTATCGTAAACAACCTCTCCACCTTCACAAAGAATACACACCACCCTCCCCAGACCCTGCTTGTGGGGATTACGCTGGGTATATTGTATGTTGTCGTTGTAGGTACTTACATAAGTGTTGTTTCTCTTCTTGTTATCGCTTATAACCGGCAGTCTAGTTTTTGCACAATGTAGGCTGACCTTTGCGTTTTAATTTGTGTAGAATATGCCTGGTAGCCTGGATTTTCCTGCCAGATTCATTGCGACACTGTTAAGAGGTGGTGACATTGACAAAAGAGGTGCGGAATTACTTCGAGAGATGCTGGAGGGACAAAATTGAAAGGCCATATATCAAGTATTGGTGGAGGAACAATTTATGTTTTTAATTGGGCTGTTCCTCTCAAAATGGAAAAGGTATATTATTATTTTGTAGACTGTTTTCAGCTTCAAGACCCCTTTTTATAACCTGCTGTCTACATCATAATCATAAGATGCACTTTAGATGCTTAATTTCTGAGCACCTGCAACAGCACAACCAGAACCTCTCAAATGTGAAAAAGTAACTTGCTTGTATAGTCCCCGACATTCCATGTTTTCTGGTGTTGCTGTGTGAAAAGGCTCTGCAATTATGTGAAATGGAAAGGAGGAAGGGGGGATGGTAGGGGCTGTTGGGTCGTATAATGGTGATGTTGCTTTAGGAATTAGAATCTCCAGTCTTATAGAACTTACCAACTCAGACAAGACCTATGCTCTAGTTGCCTGTTTTCTTCTTCAAGAAGACTGGCTTGCAGCTTCCTTGTCAGTAGTTTCAGACACATTCCTTGGGCTGCTTGGCTATATGTTTATGGATTTAGCTGTTATTACTTTTTCTTCTACCGCATATGGATAGTGAAAATTCATATAACCGACCCCAACTAACTTTGGACTGAGGCATAGTAGTGTTCTGTTGGCTATGCTGCAGTGTAGGGCCAAACATCATTGATGTACTAGGAAGAAAGTTTTCTAGGGAAAAGAATGTGTAAAGCCAATTTGTGTTTTAGTTCTATTTGTCCAGTGTCTGTAGGATGATAACTACGTTTCTACCTTCCCAAACAGAAAATCATGAACCAAGCTAAATAATTTTTAACTGCCTAGTAAGAATCTATAACTGGCAGGTAGAAAGGCCCAGCTCTCACAGCTATGCAGTATAAGAAATAAGAAATTTACTAAGAGTTAATCTGGAGGTTGGATTAGTTCAATCGTCCCTTAAAAAACAAGCTGTGGTATCACGTTTCTCTCTATTTCTTCATTCAACATATATGTCTAGCTTAACAACCAATATATTATTGAGATTGATACTTGAAGAATTAGGTCATTGGTTGGGCTGTCACTGTTAAATGATCAGATTGGTGATTTCGTTGAATAGGAAAGAAATCAGAAATATCTTTTAATTAAAAGAATTAATTAGAATTAATTACTCAAGATGATGTAAAAACATAGTAGTAGTTATGAAATCATCCTGGCGGCAGTGAAATGCTAATTCTTTAGGTAGCATGTTTCTAGTTTTCCCCAGAAATAGTAGCTGGGTCGTTGTCCAATAGGGAAACTGAAGGCGGAAAAGACAAGTTCTTTAATAAACTATCCAGATTTATCAAATTGGTAAACAGATGAAGGAAGCTATGTAAAGAGGCTTCACATTAAGAATAAAGCACTTTTAGCTTTTTGTGCATGGAGAATTTTCCGCTCACAAAATAGTATGTGGGCAGCTATCTTACGTAACAAATACATGTATCGCTCCTCAACTGCCCAGCTCCATTCTCCGGTAATATCACATATTTGGAAAATCCTTACTTTAGGTTGGTCATACTGGCATGATTCTTGGGTTAAACCGAATCTAAATAAGCGTACTAATTAAAGCTCCCCTTCAACGCCATGAATTGGCTACCACTGTAAGCTGCTATCAACAGAATAAAAATTGGGAGCTTACAAGTCTTTCTTGTGAACTACCTCCACACATCATTGCTCTTATATAATCTGTTTACCTACTGCGATATACCAAGTCTTATGATCGTATTACTTGGGGATTAGCTGATACGGATACTTCTCTGTTTCCTCATGTTTTCAACAATTGCAACAGACTCTTTCTCTAAATGCCTCAATCTCCACTCCTATTTCTTTTGCTTGGATTTGGAAACTACAAATTCCCCCAAACTCGAGCACTTTCTTTGGCTGCTTAACCACACAAGGGTACCTACATCTAGTTATCTCCACCATTGGCTTCATTCAATCACCTAATTGTAGGTTGTTCAATCCAGATGAGGCTGAGACTACTACCATCTGTTCCTCCGATGCCGTAAGGTTCAGCAATTGTGGTTTGATCTTGGCACAGTTCCACAAGTCCCACTACTGGGAGCCAACTCCAATCGTGCTTGTTACTGACTGGCTTGAGGCACTTATGAACCTTGTCCCGCCTATCAGTATTCCATCTTACCTATTAAGGTCTTCCTCCCAAATTGCCTCTGGGCCATTTGGAACGACACTTTTTTTTTTTTTTGATGAAGTAACAAAGTTTTCATTAATAGGCATCAAGAAGATGCAGAAATTACAAAAGGAGGAAGGTTGGTTGCTCCAATACAAAAAGTTATTCTACAGCTAAGGAGCTAACACCTTCCAGGAGCTGATCTAAGCTAGAGACCGGGGCCTGATTTAGCCAGCTTATTCGAGTGGAACCTTTTTCCATTGATGTTAATACAGTTACACATCTTGCACAAGAACATTGACTACTTGTGGGGAACTCCAAGCCGCCAAGATACCATATTATATCCCTCTGCGTCAAATGGAATCCTCCATAGAGCCCTCATATTATGCTCAACATTGACAGCCAATATCAAATAGGAACTTCCATTGGTGGGCTAGGAGGGGTCTTCAGGGATGGTGAAGGCAACTAGATTTTTAGGTTTCTACGGGACTTCTTCAGCCAATATTGTTCTAGACAGTGAACTTCATGCACTTCTTAGGGGTCTGACATTAGATATTTTGCATAATCTACGACCTCTGGAAATTCATATTAATGCACAGAAAATCATCAAACTGCTTAGCACTGCTAGTATTTGAAACTCATCACTTCTACTTGATTGCAGGTCACTCCAGGAGCTTGGTAATCCTTTGGTATGTCGTGTCTACAGGGAACAGAACAGTGTTGCAGATAGACTAGCAGCCTTAGCCGTCACCACTACCTGGAAGCTTTGCTGTTTTGGTGGAACCCTCCTCCATCCATAATGGATATTTTGTGCGCTGATAAACAAGGCGAGCTGTCTGTTTACTTTATATAATATTAGTAGTAATGTGACTGCTAGTAAAATAGTTTAATCAGTAGTTTTGGTACAGTCAGTTGTAACTGAATTTCCAGATGAACTTCTAGGAGCCCCTCCCAACAGGGAGATTGACTTAATTCCTAGTACTAAGCCAGTGTCATCTCTGTAGACTTTTTCTTAAACTTATGCAATATATTATCCTTTCCAGACACCCCAAGAAAAAGCTATGTAAAGAGGCAAAAGAAATTGTCAGCATTTTGCCCATATTTCCACCTTTTTTATGTTCCTAAAATCTTTCCGACTATAAATTAAAAAACCCTACAATTTCTTCACTTCCCTCTGTACATACACAAGGTATAATTAAGAAATTTAATGGTTTAACTTATTGTTAACACGTCATCCATGTTCTTAAAGTTTGACTTTCTAAAGATGATAACATGCAGTGGGCTTTTGTGGTTACAAGGAAGGAAATTTATTTAATATTGAATTGAATCAGATTATTGTAGTAATAGTAATTTATCAAAGAAACTAGGTAGGCCCACTTCTCTAGCTAGTTTTATCTAGAAAATCGTACTTTTTTTTTTTTA
>JACEIK010008570.1:33662-51232 GCA_018107945.1 Datura stramonium | reverse complement strand
CATCGTCTTGTGACGAAGCTGACTTATAACATACGAAGAGCTATCTATTATAGTCAAAGTATAAAAATGAAGGTGATAAAGTTAAGATCAAGAATAAAAGGTAATTACTTAACTTGCATTCAGTTTTAAAAGGAAAAACACAATCAGTTATATATCACTAGAGCATGATTAACTTTAAAGTCATCAAGAAAGAACAAGATCTAAACTCATACACGTAATGTCATCGATTTTCTTTAACTACTTTACTTAAGGGACAGTTTTTTTCCTAGCATGTGGGCCACTTCTCACTCTCTTGCTATTTTGAGAAAGCATTTCTTGTAACCTTGACAATGGGATATACTATTTTCCCATTTTCTCGATGATGAGTGGCCTTATACTTTCTCTGGACTGCTCACCAATTTCTTCTAAAATGAATACAGAGCTCATCATTTGTTCTTGAGGTGCCTCTATCTGGTTAAATTGATTGACCTATAATATATAGAATAAAATAAGCCATCTAGTAAGGTTCAACAGACAACACTAATAAGGTTCAACAGACAACATAAGTAGACAAGAAGAAAGGTAATTACAATTTGTTCCTCACAAATGAGGAACTTGATTGCATTGATGCCACATTCTTATTAATAGTGCTCGAAACCTATAGTAAAATAACATTTTAGTATTATTACTCTTGATGAAGAGAACCACTCTATATGACTACTTACTTGTGTTGCATTACTAGGTGTGGAAGGGCCTTCCTTGATGAATTTGTTGTTGTTGAACTTCATATTGGTTTCTTCCCAAAAGAATGGGGCACTTTCTACAATTATGCCCTAAGTTTCCACATGATCCACACTTCTTTTTTCTGCCTTTTCTTAATGCTTTTAACAAGGTAACTAGAATTTGATCATTATTGAGTTGTCTCATCAATTACTCTCTTCAAGTTTTTTTGATCTACCTAGTTGCACCTTGTATAAGGTTGGCAGTGGTTTCTATTTTTGTATTAGACCATTGATTAGAGCTGACAATAGGTAAGATGGGTGGATTATAACTCTTCATGTACTGCTCAAGTGTGTAACATTCATGAACATACATTTTGGCTCATTCTTCATAACCCATATAGCTGCAATAGCATGATTATAAGGAATTCCTGTTAATTTCCATCTCCTACAAGAACAAATTTTCTCCTTAAGATTAACATAAAATAGTCTAAGATAAATATCCTCAATTTGATAGTGGAATTGGTCAGATTTAGTGACGATACATTCAACAACTTTAACCTTATTTTTCTTTAGCTTCAATATGATTTTGGGATAGATTCTCTGAAAATACCTCATCATTTTATCTTTGTTCTTCTGAAATCTCAATATCATATAGATCCTAATTAATTCAATCATTGTTCAAATATGCTTGTCTCTTACATGCAGAAGTACTGTTATACCCGGAAGTCCAAAGGTCGGATCCGTGAGTTGACCCGAAGAAAAATTTAAAACTAGCATCAGGACACAGAACGGGTCATGAGGTGACCCGTGAGAGCATCCCACAAGTCGTGATGTCACTCGTGGTGAGGCTCAGAAGGTGAGTTGAAATTTGGGAATATGAATTCCCACGGACGTGACCACGAGTCGTGGTCAGGCCCCACGACTCGTTAGGTCAGTTGTGGGAAGTGGTGATTGAGAAAGGAAAAGAAGAAGGCAGTGCATATGACGAGTGGTGACCACGAGTCGTGGTCACTAATAACGAATCATTGAGTCACCCGTGACGAGCCCAGATGACTTGATAAGCAGTGTACTTGACGGATGATGCCACGAGTCATGGTCAGAGGTGACGAGTCGTCATGTCCCTCGTGGAGACTGACTGACAGTTATTTTTTGCGAATTTAATAAGGGCTTTTCCAAAATTCCTGAGATCCTAAGGCCTAAACTACGTCGTTCTAAGTTATGAATGATTTCTTTTAAGGGGGTTAAGTTAATTTAAGGCCATTTTCATTCATGCATGCCAAGATAGAAAGTGAGAGGGGGTGATCAAGCTTGTTCTTCTTTAAATTCTCTTCAATTCTTCCTTGGGCAATCAGAAAAATATAAGAATCAGCTGTAATCAGATATGTAGGGTTATGAATAGGTGGATCCTTTCACACCCATGCCCAATCCCTCTCTGAATCATGAATTTCCTATGTCTAATATATGGGGTTTTAACCCAATGCATGATTTTCTAATTCTCTACATGGATATGATTTAAATGTCTCTACTATTGAATTATGATTCATGGGCAAGTTTTATATTGTTTTCAATTAAAAATCATGTTTTAAGTTTTATGAATTTAAAATCCCATTGATGAGAAGTTCATGAAATATGATATTTGTGATGAATGTATGATTATGATGAGATATTATGAAGAAAAACATGTTTTCAAGCTACCCATGTTTATAATCATATTTTCAATCTGAATTGAGTATTTTCAATCATGTGAAAGTATTGTGAAATGTCCACATTTTCATGTTTGATTTATGATTTTCTGAATTAAGCTTACCACATGATTTTGGAGCGAAGACTCCCAATTATCTTTTAGCTTGTGGTATGGTTCGAGTTAAAGCTTCTCATATGTATGATTTAATATTTGAGATGTATTTAATTATTGAACTTCGTCAATTGACGATACTTCGTTGGAAAAACGATGGAGAGCATATGCATGTTTTGGGAGTAGTGTCTAGCACTGAGTAGGCTAAGGGTCGATAACCCTATGCCTCAGAACTACGCGCCAACGTAGGTTTATTCTTATATATTATTTCGGGACCTCCCTTGTGAGCTATACCCTACCCCGATTTGGCCACGAGCTTGATATCGATATCATGGTATCATCCCTAGCTCTGGAAAGGCTTTAGATGGCTCTATCCATATGAGTGTGATAGTTGAGACCACGTAATTTCTATCGTGGTATGTCGGTTAAAAGATGAGTCTTCCATTGTTCCTCATGATTTCAGTTATGCATGTTTATCATTCATGAGATTTATACAGCTATATATGTTCTAAGGCAGGTTTGACTCTATGTTTAAATTTACTCATGACTATCAGGTTTTAATTTTGCGTCAATTGATTCAGTTATAATGTTATGTTATGTTATGATGAGATAATGATTTCCAAAAGAACTCATGCAAGCCCTAATCTCAGATTCTTATTGTTTATGTTTTGCATTATGCATGTATTTAAATGATTTTTAGCTATTTAAGCGGTTTTACTTACCTTGCATACTCGGTACATTTCACGTACTGAACGCATAGTCTATGATGTATCATTTCATGATACAAGCCCTGACACTCAGACTCAGCCCCGTTCATAACCAGTCTTCAAAGTTAGCATTTTACACCTGTTGGTGAGTCCTCATCTCCCGAGGACCGTGCTTATTCAAATTTCTCTATGTATTTTCAGTTTTAAGCTTATTCGAGTTAGTTGGGATCTTGTCCCATCAACTCATCAGGTTTAGAGGCTTTTTAGACAAAAAGATGTATTCAACTTCAGATTGTGTATTCTAATGTTATGTTTATTTCAGACTTTTGCGAATATTATTAAGTTAATCCTTCAGTTGGATGTATGTTCATGTCTTGGGTCGACTTGGAGTCTTTCGGGGCTCCTTGTCCCCGTGTCTCGATCCGGGCCTCCGTTTGGTTCATGACAATTTTGGTATAAGAGCAATAGGTTTGAAGTGTCTTAGGGTGTTTGAAAACCGCGTTGAGTAGAGTCTTTTTCATTGCTCCTCGAAGAGTAAATGGTAGAAGGAATGAGAATGGAGATGGCCACGAGGATGACAACTAAAACGGGCACCATCAGGCCCCACCAGTCCAGAAGCACTATGCATCGGAGCTGGTGCCCCATGTTGAGGTTCGGGAAGTTATTTTAGATGCTCGCGCAGGCCTTGACCGCTCAGGTCACTAAGCAGGCAGTTGCACATGTTCCGTAAAATGGCAATACGACGGCGGCTCGAGTAAGGAATTTCTTGAGAATGAACCCGCCAGAGTTCCTTGGGTCAAAAGTAGATGAGGACCCGCATGAGTTTATTGATGAGATTGTGAAGATCACCCAGGTCATAGCGGTGAATGGGGTTAAATGTGCAGAGTTGGCCTCAAATCAGCTAAAAGGGGTTTCACACATCTAATTTCGTGAATGGAAAGATAGTAGGGCCGCTGGAGCAGGTCCTGTCACTTGGGAGGAGTTCCACATTGCGTTCCTAGATCAGTTCTTCCCTCGTGAGATGAGGGAGCTGAAGGCACCCGAGTTCGTGAATCTTAAGCAAGGGAGAATGACGGTGTAGGAGTATGCCCTTGAGTTCACTCGCCTATCGAAGCACGCCCTAGAGTATGTAGCTGATCAGAGTGCGCAGATGAGCAGGTTTGTGCATGGTGTGACGAGCTATTTGGATAAGGATTGCAGGACCTCTATGCTCCATCAAATATGGATTTCTCTCGGATAGTCTTGTACACCCAACAAATAGAGGCGACACACATGAGTCTGAGAGAGTCCAAGAGGGCCAGGATCGATAGTTATAGATTTTCTCAGCCGAGGTCAGGAGGTGGACACCGACAGAAAGCCCACTAGAAATCTTTAGCCCCAACATCTTCAGCGTTGAGTGTGCCATTCAAGCCTAGACATGATCATAGGGGGCGAGCATTAGGCTCGAGGGGTTAGAGTAGTAGACCCGTAGATTCTAGTATCCCAACTTGTCGTAGATGTGGTCAGGGGCATACGGGCCAGTGCTTAGCAGGTATAGGTGCTTGCTTCGGGTGTGGAAAGTCCGGGCACATGCTCAGAGATTGCCTGACAGTGAGACAAGATCATGATGGGGGTCGAGGCCCAACTTCTAGTTCAACAGCCCCTCCCGCACGCTCAGCACAACAGGGGGCTTCTACCAACACATGTGGCGGTTAGCGCCAAAAAAAATTCTATGTCTTAGCATCTCGCCAGGAGCAGGAGGTCTCCCCGGATGTAGTCACTAGTATGTTACGAGTTTTCCATCTTGATGTTTATGTTTTGTTAGATCCGGGGGCTATTTTGTCTTTTGTGACACCTTATATGGCCAGTAGCTTCGAAGTCAATCTCGAAGTCTTGTCAGAACCCTTCTCAGTCTCTACTCCAGTAAGTGATTCAGTTGTAGTTAAACGGGTGTATAGAGGTTGTCCGGTCTCAGTCCTTTAGAAAATCATCTCAACAGATTTGATAGAGTTAGCCATGACTGATTTCGATGCTATCCTCGACATGGATTGGCTATTTGCAAGTTATGCCTAAGTTAATTGTAGAACCTGGGAAATAGAGTTTAGATTTCTGAGAGAGCCAGTCTTAGAAAGGAAGGGTAGTTCAGTTGTACCTGTAGGTTGTTTCATTTTCTATCTTAAGGCCAGAAAGATGATCTCCAAGGATTGTGTAACCATCTACTTAGGGTAAAGGATGCGACGTCCGAGATCCTGACTATCCAGTCTGTCCCAGTAGTATGTGAATATCCGGAGGTCTTTCCTAATGATCTACTGCGAATCCCTCCCGAGCGGGAGATTGATTTTTGTATTGACCTTCTTCCCGCACACAACCTATATCTATTCCTCCCTACAGGATGACACCAGTCGAGCTAAAGGAGTTGAGGGAAGAAATGAAGGACCTGTTAGATAAGGGTTTCATTAGACCGAGCAAGTTCCCATGAGGTGCACCAGTCCTCTTTGTCCGAAAGAAAGATGGTTCTCTTTGTATGTGCATTGATTATCGGCAATTGAACAAAGTCACCGTCAAGAATAGGTATCCTCTACCCAGGATTCATGATTTATTCGACTAGCTTCAGGGTGCTAAGTACTTCTCGAAGATAGATATCAAATCCGGGTACCATCAGCTCAGAATTCGGGAGAGTGATATCTCGAAGACAACCTTGAGGACACGGTATAGTCATTTTGAGTCTGTAGTTATGTATTTTGGACTAACGAATGCTCCTACAGTTTTTATGGACTTGATGAACAGGGTGTTCAAGCCATACTTGGATATGTTCATGATTGTGTTTATTGACAACATCCTAATATACTCTCGGAGCGAGGAGGAGCATGTCGCTCATTTGAGAGCAGTGCTGCAGACTCTCAAGGATCGACAACTATGTGCCAAATTCAAAAAGTGTGAGTTTTGGTTGAACTCAGTGGCGTTTTTAGGCCATGTGGTATCAAACGAAGACATGAAGGTGGGCTCTCAAAAAATAGAGTCGGTGAAGAATTGGCCTAGACCGGTGAATCCTTTATATATTCGGAGCTTCTTGGGTTTAGCTGGTTACTATCAAAGATTCATGGAAGGTTTCTCATTGATTGCGACACCTTTAACCAGATTGATCCAGAAGAAGGTGAAATTCCAATGGTCGGAGGCTTGTGAGAAGATCTTCCAAGAGTTGAAGACTCGACTTACTTCAGCGCCAGTGTTAACCCTACCTGAGGGTACCGATGGGTTTGTGGTGTGTTTTGATGCTTCAAGGATTATACTTGGGTGTGTATTGATGCAGTACGAAAAAGTTATAACATATGCCTCCAGACAGCTAAAAGTTCATGAGAATTACCCGACCTATGATCTTTAATTGGTTGCGGTGGTATTCGCACTGAAGATATGGAAACATTATTTGTATGGGGTTTACTTGGATGTGTTTATGGAACATAAGAGTTTAAAATATGTGTTTACATAGAAGGATCTCAATCTTCGACAAAGGAGGTGGTTGGAGCTACTCAAGGACTACGATATGAGTGTGCTTTACCATCCGGGTAAGGCCAATGTAGTAGCAAACACACTTAGTAGACTCTCTATGAAGAGTGTGTCTCATGTGAGTGAGGGGAAGAAGGAGCTAGTGAAGGATGTGCACCGACTCGCAAGATTGGGAGTTCAGTTGGTTGACTCGATTGATGACGGTGTTATTGTTCAAAACGGATCAGAGTCATCTTTGCTGACTGATGTAAAAGCTAGGCAAGATGAGGATCCTATTTTGGTAAAGTTGAAGGAAGCAGTTCAAAATCAGCAGGTAGAGGTCTTCGCCAAAGGGGGAGATGGTGTGCTTCGATACCAGGGTCACTTATGTGTTTCGGATATGGATGATTTGAGGAGCCGAATGTTGCACGAGGCTCATGGATCCAAGTATTCTATCCAACCAGGTGCCACCAAGATATACCGTGACTTACAGGAAGTCTATTGGTGGAATGACATGAAGAAGGACATCGCAGAATTTGTAGCTAAGTGCCCAAATTGTCAGCAAGTAAAGGTTGAACACCAGAGACCAAGAGGTGTGATTCAGGATATTAGTATTCCTACTTGGAAATAGGAGTAAATCAACATGGACTTCATCACAGGGTTGCCTCGCACTCATCGACAATATGACTCCATTTGGGTTGTGGTAGACAGGTTGACCAAGGCCGCTCATTTTCTACCGGTCAAAACTATAGATTCGGCGTACGACTATGCCAAACTATATATCCAGGAGCTAGTTCGATTGCATGGAGTGCCCTTGTACATCATATCAGACAAAGGTACCCACTTTACCTCCCAGTTTTAGAGGTCGTTTCTAAAAGACTTGGTACTCAGGTTAAGCTCAGCACAATATTTCACCCGCAAACGGATGGTAAAGTGGAGCAGACAATTCAGACTCTCGAGGACATGTTGAGAGCATGCGTGATTGACTTCAAGGATAGTTTGGATGATCATTTGCCTCTTACCGAGTTTGCATATAACAACAACTATCATTTCAGTATTTAGATGGCGCCATTTGAGGCTCTCTATGGGCGGAGATGTAGATCACCCATTGGTTGGTTTGAGGTTGGTGATAGGACCAAATTCAGTTCATGAGGCTATTGTGAAGGTTCAGTTGATAAGGGACAGGTTGAAAACTACTCAAAGTCGTCAAAAGTCCTATGCCGATGTAAGAAGAAGAGAACTTGAGTTTGAAGTGGATGATTGAGTATTTCTGAAGGTGTCTCTCATGAAGGGAGTGATGAGGTTCGAAAAGAAGGGGAAACTTAGTCCCCGCTTTGTCAGCCCGTACCGGATAGTGAGACGTGTTGGCAAGGTGGCTTATGAATTGGAGTTGCCCTCAGAATTAGCTTGTGTGCATCCTATTTTTCATGTGTCACTCTTAAAGAGGTGTTTGGGTGATTCAGCTCTAGTTGTCCCGGTGGACAGTGTTGGTGTGAAAGACAGTCTCAGTTATGAGGAGGTTCTCGTGAAAATACTAGATCTTCAAGTTTGAAGGTTAAGTAACAAGGAAATAGCTTCAGTGAAAGTTTTATGGAGGAATCAACACGTTGAAGGAGCTACATGGAAAACTTAAGCGGTCATGATGGCTAGATACCCACATTTATTCTCTACCGGCTCAGTTCCAACCTAGGTATTGGTTTTTGCCCTAAAACTCTACTTAGTTTTTATGTTCAGTTCATGTGCCTTAGTTTATTTCATGTATGTGGATGTGTATGTGATTCATGAATTTAGTTCAGCTATGTAGTTTGAATCGGAGATAGTTATTTCGTCAGTTGTCAGCTTAAATGATCAGTATTAGAATATGATGATTGCATTTCTCTGCTTTTTTGTATGTTTTTCAACATTCGAGGACAAATGTTTTCAAGGGGGAGATATTGTTATACCCCGTAAGCCCAAAGATCAGATTTGAGAGTTGAAACGGAGAAAATTTAAAACTGGCATCATGACACATAATAGGTTGTGAGATGACCCGTGAGAGCAGCCCGCGAGTCGTGATGTGACTCGTGGTGATGCCCAGAAGGTGAGTTAAAATTTGGGAATTTGGATTCCCACAGACGTGACCACGAGTCGTGGTCAGGCCCCACGACTCGTTAGGTTAGTCGTGGGATATGGTGATTGAGAAAGGAAAAGAAGAAGACAGTGCACATGACGAGTGGTGACCACGAGTCGTGGTCACTAGTAACGAATTGTTCAGTCACCCGTGATGAGCCCTGATGACTTGATAAGCAGTGTACTTGACGGACGATGCCACGAGTCGTGGCCAGAGGTGATGAGTCGTTATGTCCCTCGTGGAGACTAACTGACAATTATTTTCTGCGAATTTAGTAAGAGCTTTTTCGTAATTCCTAAGATCTTAAGGCCTAAACTAATTCGTTTTAAGTTATGAATGATTTCTTTTAAGGGGGTTAAGTTCATTTTAGTCCATTTTCATTCGTGCACACAAAGATAGAAAGTGAGAGGGGGTGATCAAGCTTATTCTTCTTCAAATTCTCTCCAATTCTATCTTGAGCAATTAGAGAAGTATAAGAATCAACTATAATTAGGTATGTAGGGTTATGAATGAGTGGATCCTTTCACACCCATGCCCAATTCCTCTCTAAATCATGAATTTTTTATGTCTAATATATGGGGTTTTAACCCAATGCCTGATTTTCTCTATATGGATATGATTTAAATATGTCTCTACTACTGAATTATGATTCATGGGAAAGTTTTATATTGTTTTCAATTAAAAATCATGTTTCAAATTTTATGAATTTAAAAGCTCATTGATGAGAAGTTCATGAAAGAAGGGATTTGTGATGAATGTATGATTACTATGAAATATTATGATGAAAAATATGTTTTCAAGCTACCCTTCTTTATTATCATTTTTTCGATGTGAATTGTGTATTTTCAAGCATGTGAAAGTATTGGGCAATGCCCAATGTTCAGATATGAATTATGATTTTTCGAATTAAGCTTACCACATGGTTTTGGAGTGAAGACTCCCAATTATGTTTCAGCTTGTGGTATGGTTTGAGTTAAAGCTTCCGATATGCATGATTTCATATTTGAGATGTATTTAATTATTTAGTTTCGTCAATTGACGATGGCAAGCTTCGTTGGAAAAATGATGGAGAGTATATGCATGTTTTGGGAGTAGTGTCTAGCACCGAGTAGGCTAAAGATCGATCATCCTATGCCTCAGAACTTCTTGCCAACATAGGTTTATTCTTATATATTATTTCGGGACCTCCCTTGTAAGCTATCCCATGTCTCGATTGGGCCACGAGCTTGATATTGATATCATGGTATCGTCCCCAGCCTTGGCAATGATTTGGACGGCTCTACCCACTTGTGTGTGATAGTGGGATCACGTAAGCTCTATCGTGGTATGTTAGTTAAAAGACGAGTCTCTCATTGTTTCTCATGATTTCAGTTATGCATGTTAATCAATAATGAGATTTATACATCTATATATGTTCTAAAGCAGGTTTGACTCAATGTTCAGTTTTACTCATGACTATCAGGTTTTAGCTTTGAGTCAATCGATTCAGTTGTGATGTTATTTTATGTTATGATGTGATCATGATTTCTGAAAGAACACATGCAAGACCTGCTCTCAGATTGTTATTGTTTATGTTTTGCATTATAAATGTCTTTAAATGATTTTTATCTATTTAAGTGGTTTTACTTACCTTGCATATTCCGTACATTGCACGTACTGATCGCATATTTTATGTTGTATCATTTCATGATATAGGCCCCGGTATTCAGATTCAGCCCCGTTCATAACCAGTCTTCAGAGTTAGCATCTTACACCTATTGGTGAGTCCTCTCTCTCGAGAACCGTGTTTATTCAGATTTCTTTATGTATTTTCAGTTTTCAGCTTATTTGAGTTAGTTGGGGTCTTGTCCCATCAACCATCAGGTTTAGAGGCTTTTCAGACAAAAAGATGTATTCAACTTCAGATTGTATATTCTGGTCTTATGTTTTTTTCAGACTTTTGCAAATATTATTATGTTGACCCTTAGTCTTAGTAGTTGAGTTAGATGTAAGTTCATGCCTTGGGTTGACTTGGATTCTCTCGGGGCTCTTGTCCCGTGTCTCGATCTAGGCCTCCGTTCGGGTCGTGACAAGTACACTATTGAATGACTCACACAAATTGTTTAATAACACATCACACTTTGGAAAAGTAGTGAAAAAATCCGTTGACCAGTGAATAACAGGCTTATTAATGAACCATTTAAGGGCTTTTGTATCTAATTTTGCCATTTCTTCCATATTCTTGGAGAATTCAGGTTCAGTAGTTTCCCGCACAGCTTTCCATAGGACATCTTTCAATGTTTGTCTTCCAAAACCTTCAGTCTTAAAATTACTGTGTAAATGCCTCACACAAAATCTATGTTCAACATCTAGCATTGTCTCATTAAATGTTGGAATTAAACCATTTTGCTTATCAAAAATGAAAGTCCATGCAAAAGGATTTTGTGAAATTCCCAAGTCCTCGTAAGTGTAAGAAACCAACTCCATATTTCCTTCAGTTCACCTTCCACTATTGTGAATGCAACAGGATACATGTTATTGTTTCCATCAATACCTACTGCTGTCAATAGTTGCCCTCCCTTTTGGGGCCCTTTCAAATGACATCCATCAAATCCTATTATGGGTCGACATCCAACTAAGAATCCCTATTTACAAGCTGCAAAACACATAGAGTCTTAAAATTCTTTTTCTACCATTGACCATTATTTTTGGATTTTCGTCCAACTTCCAAATACATGTAGTCCCTGGATTACTCCTTCTTAGCTCAGCACAGTAATCCCACAACATCCCAAATTGATCTTCTTTGGTCCCTGTAATTAGATCTAATGCTTTGCTCTTTGCCATATAAGCTTGTGTCATGATTCAAATCTATACCCTGGACGAGACATGGTACTTAGTGCCACAAGTGATCCCAAGTTAACTCATGGTCTATTATTATACTGGTAAACTGGGTAAACATAAGTGGAAGCTTTAAAAAAATACAACCATTCAAGAATTACTTATTTGACAAGAGTCAATATATCAAAGAACCAATATTGCATACCTGTGTCTGAAAGCCAACTACTCGCTGATGAGTCGCTGGGACAAGCCCTCAGCTAACTCTAAAATCTGTCTAAAAGAAAACTAATTGAAAAAAAATATCATCCTCGGAAGATGAGGACTCACCAAACACTGCTACTGATATCGTCTGAGGGGACTAAGAACCTGCGCCTGTATCATAATATAATACAACATAGAAAATATGCGTCAGTACTTTAAATGTACTGAGCAAATGAGAGGTACAATAAGCATGAGAGAATAAATAATTGAGCTACAACAATATGAAATGACCAACTGAGATATTGTAAAACTGATAAAACTGAACTATAACTGATATGGTCAATAGTGACTCTGACTGATGGTCATAAACATGTCCTGGAACTGAGATCCTGAGCTGAGCTAAACTGATCTGAGCTGAACTGAGACTGTACTGACAAGTGGGAGAGTCTGTAACCGACATATAACCACGTGAGCTAAACGTAGAGCTCGATGTATACACCCCATTGATAGGACCCAATATACCTTACCAGGGTATAAAGGCATGAACTGTGAGATCACTGTCTGGGCCCATTTGGGATAAATAACCTATGGTGACAATGTAGGTTTAGAAACCTGGGTGCGCTAGAACCCCGATCCTCTCGATACTAAGTCCTACTCCCACTGGATACTCCTAATCTAACGACTAAGCTGATAGCTTAAAGTTGGGGTCCAAGACTGGATCAGGGATACTTATCTGGAAGTACCCTGAGCCTCCTGTTGGACCGGATAACTGAAACTGGTGTTGTAAGACTAGCCAGAGTTGCTTATCTGGAAGCGTCGTAATCGTCTAAAGATCCAACTGCTAACTGATAACTGATAACTAGGAGACATTATTGACACCTCAAGAAAGTAACTGTAGTCAAACTGATTAGCTGATATTATTGAAAGATACTGAAGATACTAACATTTTGACTGAGACTGAACTAGCATGAAACTGAATGAGAATTCATGCGATAGTAATAACATAGAATTTCCAACACTAACAGAGTCAAACAACATTAATGTCTGATCAGCTATGTAAGACCAAAATTACTGTGTTCAAGAACTAGGGCTAAAATTATTTTACAAGAAACAAGTATCAACACGATCACTAAGTAGTGGAAATATAGCAACAAATAGTATGAACAACATTCCACATGAATTAATTGGAATTTGACTAGAAATTTACTGTAATTTAAAATCTTAGGGCTAGAACTGATAGGAGATTATGGAAGGGTTTTGGGACATAAAGGAAGAACAATTCCCTTGTTGAATTCCCACATACCTGGGTGAAGATTTTTGAAAAAAACCCTTGAGAATTTGAGAAGAAAAAGTCGAAACCATTGCCTTGCTCTGTGCTTTCTGACTGAGTCTTTACATTCCGACCTTGAGGGAATGAGTGAAATGAAGAGGAAATTTTGATTACCTCTCTAAATCCTCTGAATATAACCCAAAATGATGTAGTTTAGGATTTAGAAGTTTAGGAAATTACAGAAAAACCCTTAAGAATTTTTTAGTAAAATCACACTGCCAATCTTAATGAGGGACTGGATGATTCGTTGTCACTGACCACGACTCATGGTCTGAACTAGTCGCCAGCACTAGAAATTCATCATCACGGGTCACCACGAGGGACATCACGGCTCGTTTTATGCCCGACGACTCATAGTGACTAATCGTTAGGGACACTGCCAAAACCTTCAACCTTCAAGCCAACCACTAACCACAAGTAACTTACTGACTCGTGGTCCTAGCCAAGATTCGTGGTCTTTCCCGTGGTCAACCCTTTGACCAAAAATTCAACCAAGTTTGCCCTCCGCTCCACGAGTCACCTACGACTCGTGGTGCACCTCACGGGTCACTGGATGACTCATCTTGTGGCCTGGTGTAGAAAATCCTATTTTCTCTATTTCAACTCTCGGGTCTAATCTTAGGGCTTTCAGAGTATTATAATATCTCCCCCTTGAGAACATTCATCCTCGAATGTGGGTAAACACACTGAAAAGTTGAGAAATGCAATCAACATATCAAATACTGAATAATTTAAGTTGGAAACTGACGGAGTGACTGACTTTAAACTGAACTACATGGCTGAATTGAATTCATGTACCTCACATACAAATATTGACATGAAAGAAACTAGGGCACATGAACTGAACATGAAACTGAAATAGGATACTAAGGAGGAATTTCGTACCTAATGTTGAAGCTGAAATGGAAGGGAATAAATGGGGATATTTTTCCATCATATCTGTTTCTGCCTCCCATGTGGCTCCCTCAACTAGCTGGTTCCTCCACAAGACTTTCATTGAAGTGATTTACTTGTTTATCAGCTTACGAACCTGATGGTCTAGGATCTAGACTGGGACCTCTTCATAAGAGAGACTATCCTTCACTCCTACACTGTCTAATGGCACAACTGAGGTCGGATCACCAATGCACTTCTTCAACAGTGACACATGGAAGACTGGGTGCACAGATGCTAACTCTGAAGGTAATTCCATCTCATAGGCCACATTGTCAATTTGCCTCAGAATCCTTAGGGTCCTACATGTATCGGACTGAGTTTTCCTTTCTTTCCAAACCTCATCACCCCTTCATGGGTGAAATTTTCAGGTAAATCCAATCATCTACAACAAACTCTAACTCTCTCCTTCTCACATCCGCATATGATTTCTGTCAGCTTTGAGCTGTTTTCAATTTATCTCCTATAAGTTGCACTTTCTGCATAGCTTTATGAACAGAGTTTGGTCCTATCAAGGTAGCTTCGCCAAATTGAAATCACCCTATAGGAGACCTACACCTCCTACCATATAATGACTCAAACGGGGCCATCTGAATACTAGAGTGGTAGTTGTTGTTGTATGCAAACTCGATGAGCAGTACGTGATCATCCCAACATCCTTTGAAGTCGATCACACAAGCTCTCAGCATATCTTCTAAGGTTTAAATTGTCCGCTCAGCTTGTTCATCTGTCTGAGGGTGAAAAGCTATGTTGGGCTTGACCTGAGTACCAAGTCCTCTTTGAAATGACTTCCAAAAATGTGAGGTGAACTTGGTACCTCTATCTGAAATGATGGATAAGGGAACTCCATGTAGTTTGACTAACTCCCGGATGTACAGTCTAGCATAATCCTCAGCTAAGTCTGTGGTTTTAACTTTGAGAAAATATGCTGACTTGAGCATCCAATCTACTATCACCCAAATTGAATCATGCTTCCTACTAGTACGAGGTAGACCTGTGATAAAGTTCATATTCGCTTCTTCTCACTTCCATGTGGGAATGCTGATATCCTGGGTCATACCTCTAGGTCTCTGATGTTCCACCTTAACCTGCTGGCAATTCGGGTACTTAGCCAAAAATTCTGCAATATCTTTCTTCATGTCGTTCCACCAGTAGATTTCCGTAGGTCATGGTACATCTTAGTTTCACCTGGGTGGATAGAATATCTAGAGCTATGGGCTTCTTTCAGTATTTGCTGCCTCAAGTCACCTACGTCCGGAATACATAGTCTGCCCTGGTAACGAAGCACACCATCTCCCCCTTTGAAGAAGGCCTTCATTTCTTTTCTTAGAACTGCTTCTTTCAGCTTAAGCAGTATGAGATCTTCATCATGCTTTGACTTAACTTCAACAACTAACGAGGATTCTGGCCCACTCTGAAGTATTACTCTGCCCTCAGCTGAATCAACCAACTGAACCCCCAACTGAGCTAACCTATGAATATCTTTTGCTAACTCCTTTCTGCCTTCTTCAACATGAGCAACACTCCCCATGGACATTCTGCTTAAGGCGTCAGCCACCACATTGGCCTTTCCTGGGTGATATAGCATGCTTATGTCATAATCCTTCAACAACTTCAACCACCTTCTCTGACAAAGGTTCAAATCCTTCTGACTAAATACGTACCGAAGACTCTTGTGGATGGTGAAAACATCCACATGAATCCCATAAAGATAATGCCTCCATATCACTAATGCAAACACCATCGCTACCAATTCAAGGTCATGAGTCGGATAGTTCTTCTCATGAAATCTGAGCTGTTTGGAGGCATACGCTATCACCTTACCCCACTGCATCAGAACACAAATGAGGCGAACTCTGGAAGCATCACTATAGACTATAAACCTATTTGTTCCTTCTGGTAAGGTCAAAATTGAAGCTATAGTAAGTCGAGTCTTCGGCTCTTGAAAACTCTTTTCATATGCATCTGACCACTGAAACTTCACCTTTTTTTGAGTTAACTTAGTCAGAGGAGATGCAATAGAGGAAAATCCTTCTATAAACCGTCGGTAATAACTGGCTAGATCTAGCAAACTTATGATATCTGTTGAGGAAGTAGGTCTTGGCCAGTCTTTCACCGCTTCTATCTTTTGATGATCTACTTGAATACCCTCACCTGATATCACATGACTAAGGAAAGCCACAGACTTTAGCCAGAATTTGCATTTGCTGAATTTAGCAAACAACTAATGGTCTCTGAGAGTCTGTAACACTGTCCTCAAATGGTTAGCATGCCCCTCCTCATTTCTGGAGTACACAAAAATGTCGTCTATGAACACAATGAAAAACATGTACAGATACTGCTTGTATACTCTGTTCATTAGGTCCATGAAAGTTGCAGGGAAATTAGTCAGTCCAAAGGACATAACCACAAATTCATAGTGACCATACCGAGTTCTGAAGGTTGTTTTCGGTATGTCACATTCCCTGACCCTAAGCTGATGATATCCCGACTTGAGATCTACCTTGAAAAAATAGCTAGCTCCTTGAATGATCAAACAAGTCGTCAATCCTGGGTAGGGGATACCTGTTCTTAACTATAACCTTGTTCAGTTGATGGTAGTGGAGACACATTCTGAGGGTACCGTCCTTCTTTCGCACGAACAACACTGGTGCAACCTATGGAGAGATGCTGGGCCTTGTGAAACCCTTATCAAGGAGGTCTTTTAGTTGTTCCTTCAATTCCTTAAGCTCAGCTGGAGCCATTCTATATGGAGGAATAGAGGTGGGCTGAGTGTCTGGAAGAAAGTCTATGCCGAAGTATATTTTCCACTCGGGAGAAACTCTAAGAAGGTCTTCGAGAAACACACCAGGAAATTCACTGACAATTGGAACTGACTAGATAGTTGGGGTCTCGGATATGGAGTCTTTGACCCGAATAAGGTGATAGATGCACCCTTTCGAAATAAGCTTCCTTGCTTTAAGGTAGGAAAATCGATTTTTAGGCGCAGAACTACTAGCCATCCACTCTAGAGATGGCTCATTTGGAAACTGAAATCTAACAACTCTAGTACTATAGTCGATTGAGGCATAATCAGAATGTAACCAATCTATGCCAAGAATATAGTCGAAATTGACCATGTCTAGCTCTACTAGATCAACTAGAATGACTTTATTCAACACTTAGACTGTGAAATTTCTATACACCCGGCTGGCTCTAACGGACTCACCAATTGGGGTAGAGACTGGGAATGGTTTTGAGAGGACTTCTGGATTGATTTCAAACTGAACAACTACATAGGGAGTAACGAATGATAGTGTGTCTCCTGGATCTAGTAAGGCATATGTTCTGGCGTGTTTCGCACCTACACGTAAGTGCACGTGGTCGAACAAGTAGTAAAATGGCTAAAGTAAGCCAAGTATCGATCCCACAAGTACTGAACCAAGGTAATAATCGAATTAAGTGTTAATGAACTCTAACTCTAAAAATGCAGACAACAATTTAAAGAAGATTTTGAGAGTTTGTTTCCTAATTT